>JAGSPU010000214.1:0-57565 GCA_019321725.1 Paulownia fortunei | reverse complement strand
CTTATGTATTTCTTGAAGTTATATTCATACATGAGGAACTAAACTTTTGCAGAATATTAACTTCAAAAAATACATAAGAAAGAGCATGGAAATTGTTCACCAATTTGTGAAATGGAAGAAATGGTTAAAGCTCTCCTTGTCTCCAAGAATGGCTTTCTCCTAAGAATGGCTCCTCCTTCTATCCAGCAGCACTTCTTCTATCCAAGAATAACTCCTCACGTCCAGCCTCTATTTGGAGGCTCTTTGGGGTCCTTAAAATCAGATGGGAGAAGCCCTAAACAAGGCAAAAAACCCATTTTGCCCCGTTTAGCCACGTAGCAATACATAGGCGCTGACTGGACAGCCTTGCACAATAAGGCACCAAACTTTCTATCTTCAGCCTCTTTAAACCTATGTTTGACCACTCTTTATTCCAAACTGGATTTTTATGTCTTCATACGAATTGTAGATCTATGTCTTATTTGAGCAAAGAGTTATGATTGAAATACAAAAACTACCATCAGTAGTACCACAATTCAGATTCTTCAACATTTCAACCACGCTTTTGGTTTCTTTCCATTTTCTTCTCTTTTTGTCATTATCTACAAAATTTCAAACTAAATGCATAAAAAGTAGCAAAAACACTTGAAAACAAACCAAATGTTAATCAAAAGGTATATGAATTGTTGGTATAAAACCAACTTATCAAATACCCCTAAACTTGAAGATTTGTTTGTCCTCAAGCATCAAACATAAAATTCTCAATAGCAACCCTTCTATGAATTAGGTAACCAAAGTCAAGAAAGATTTTTTTTTCTCATCTCAAAAGATTAGAAAAATATACCAAGTTTACATGTTAACATACATATTGGTTTCACTTAACTTCATGGTCTTGTGTGTGTGAGTGTGAAAGTAGTAGTTATCAAATTTTATTTATCATTCGGATAGGTTTACAAAGCCAACTACTCATATTTGATCCACTTTTGAAGTATTTACCAAACTCCATATGCTTATTTTTCACACTAGTCTCCATTAATGTAGGTAGATCATAGCAACAAAGATCAAAAGGACTTCCAAAGCTTGTATTGTGAGGCTTGGGTAATGGTGGGAATATATGGAAAATTATAACTAAAATTTACGCATTATACACAATCATACTAGAACCTTTACGAATGAACACCAGTTTTTTCATCATTCCCTTCATTTTTCTTTATTGAATATCCCATTCTTCCTTTTGATCTTAAATTACCTCGAAACTTATTTCTTTTGTTGTATGTAATGGGGGTCTATTTGTTTTAGGAAGTTCAAATCATACAGTTCAATTCATAATCTCTTCATTTTCATCCTTTTTCAACCTTTTCTTCTCTTTGTTTTTTGCTTCTTTTTTTTTGAATATAACAATTCGTTCAAGAATGATTATGTAAATGAGAAGAAAAATAGTAGAGTATTAGATTAATTTTTTTATAAAGATTGATAATGTGTATAGGGTGTCTAAAAAATTATTTCAATAGGCTCAAGAGGGGACATTAGGGAAAAATTCAAGTATAGGTTGGCTTGAAAGACTCAAACTATCCAAAAATAGCCTAAATCATTTTCTTAATGCTATGCCACATATGATTTTGTCTCGACTAGTGATCAAACAAGTTTTAGAGGTTGGTGAGATCATTTAGGAAATAATTAGACTTTATAAACCATCTCTAAATAATTAAATGTAACTCAACAAACTACATAGTGCATCAAGATTCACAAAACCTCATAAAGTAATTAAAATCATTTTTTTATGTTTAGACATGTAAACAAGCATATATATTCTAATATTCACTTTTTTTTTACATGCACATTGTTGATCACTAAACTTGGCAATCAACAAACTAAACAAATCAATAAACCAAAACAAGCTATATTTAAGAATTAAATGTCTCAAACAACAAGACAATTATCCTAAACTTCCCCCCAAACTTAATATAAGCATTGCCCTTAATGATTGAGAGAATTGTAAAATTAGAGGACTTTCCTGAAAATGGGTTATGTTCTTTTGGGATGAAAACCCTGCTTTTTTTTTTGTTTTTGTATTTTCAGCACTAAGCTGTAACACCCCCATTAATACACAACCGTATATATAGTATAATTTGCCATGATAGAACCTGTGTGCATGCATGGAATTTTTTTTTTCTTGCAACAGCATAATAAATAATAAACTATTTTTGTCACTCACAAACTAATATATATATATATATACCTGCAGAGGACCCATAACAACCATAACATTTACATACCCATGTACAGAAAGTTTTAAAAGTAACATATAGTACAGATCCCAAAACCTAATACGATAAACTCCAAAATTAAATAAGTTAACAATTAGCCCAACAGGTCGTCATTCATGTACACTGATTCTCAGAACCTGTAGGAGCTTCAGCCGCTCACTCAGTAAGTTTATGGCTTCAAGTATCATCAAACTCACCCACAATGCATGAACTACGTGAGCTAATGCTCAGTAAATGAAAATCATGCATGCTGAAGGAATAATCCAACATAAATGCATCATGACAAGAATGCGAACTCATGCATCAAAATCATTTCATTCAAAATTATTTTTCATTACTGGGGCCTTGGCCCACCTACTATGTACCGGATAGAGCTCTCAACAATATCAATAATCATATGGCCATAAATAGATCGACAGAGTCCGAGGCCATCTCTTGGGTTCACTAGAGGTCCACCTCTTGTCTTTCCATGTGACCCTCCAAAAGTCTTCCCACTAGCGACGTCGATAAGAGCATAGTCAAGTGGTCCACCCTTTCGTGACCACCAGAGACACACCCTCTATCAACCTCTATGATCCTTTGAGAAGTAATACTCACGACACCCCAAATATCACTTAAATAAGCCACACATAGGCCTCGGTACACTAGTAGTGGCCGACCAAAATATTTTCTTTTTAAAAATAATGTCATGTGTGCCAAAAATCTCAACACGTGTTATGCATGCACATATAAACGCTAATGAATGGCATGTCCAATGACACAATTGATCATATGTCCCATCATCCAAGCAATATATGCACTATAAGGTATGTGTAATACTCACAATATACATATCAAGACACAAGGATCACATTTAATATAGATAATGCATAAAATACTATGTCCATACATTGTAGTTGCAAATGGATTTTTACTTACCTTTCACCTTTGATATCCTACTGAAGGTTAACAAAATTTTTCTCCCTAACCATAGATATAAGACAGCCTATAAAAGTATAACATATTAATTTTCATTCTTAATCAATAGGTTTCTATATTAAATCTCATAAGGGATCTTAAATCTTAAATTTAAATTAAGTAACAATAAAATCTTAAAATTTTATACTTTACCCCAATCAGAACCTTTTAAATACCTTAATTTCTCGTCTTGAATTTATTCTAATATTATTTAATTGATATGTTATAATCCTATAACCAATCCCTTAATTTAATTAACTCCGTCATCCAATTAATACAAGATAATAAAATTAAATCCTTGTAACTAATTTCGAATTAAAGGTGTATATTAATTATTGTCTCACAGGTAGATAACTAATTAACTTAAATCAAAAACTTTCTTTTAAATTAAAAATAAATGATATAAACATATATGTTTATCCGTACAAAAATTAAAAAAGACTTACCCAAAATTTCCTCCAATTCCTACTATTGAAATTTATTGGAACACCCTTCTCTTTTCTTTCTTTCTTTCTCTCTTCATTCTTTTTTTTTCTTCTCTTTTCTTTCCTTTACTGCTATGAACGTGTGCGAGGTGTTTTAGCGTTGTGTTTGTGTGGTGTGTGTTATAATAATTTAACTACTAAGAAAACATAATATAATATAATATATATATATATACTTATCCTTAACATAACTACACACTGCACACTACACACTACACGTATACATATATGTATATATATATGTTATACTACACAATATATTATATATATGTTTATCCTTAACATAACAGTGTATACATATATGTATATATATATATATTATACTACACAATATATTATATATATGTTTACCCTTAACATAACACGTGTATAAATATATGTGTATATATATTTCATACATCTATACATCTATATTATATATATGTATATATATATTATATTTATATATATATATAATTAATACATAATATTTTGATATTTATTTATAAACCTCCAAATTTATTTCTAGTAAGAATTTACACCCTCTTAATTAATATGATAATGTCCTTATTTTCTTTTATTATTATTATTACTATCACTATTTTATTCCTATTTAATTTATTTGCATAGTTTATCCTATACTGATAAACATAACGATGCCACATTTCACTTACGTGTATCATAATCGTATCTGATAGTTGACATCTAAATTCTCGTATCTTAGTACCAACTCAATCACTTAGGTTAAAGAATCTAGAAACTAATATTGGTGACAACTTCAAAAGTTTAATTATTAGAATATCGTATAAAATATAATGCATTATAAAATATTAATTAAAATACAAATGACATATACGCAGCATGAAATGCATGAACTATGTTGACCGGGTGAGTAGCGCGAGGCTCGGGTATTACATGAGCCTACATAAATGAGTAAAATATTAAGAAACAATCATCATGATATGAAACAACACACTAATAATAAGAAATAAAACAACACCCACAAAAATAAGAAAAGAGAGCTTGGAATGCCTCCTAAGAAGCGCTTTGTTTAAAGTCTTTAGCTAGACTATCTTCTTTAGTCATCTCAGATCTAAAAATAAGTATTTATCATGCCACATCTTTGTGCGCTCTAAGAGTGTAGGTGATCCTTCCGGATAGGCAAGGCGAGGATGATCTGGAGTAGCATCAAGGGCCTTTTGGACATCAACAAGTATATCCCCTATTACATTGCCAAGCGTATCTTAAGTCACCCTACTAAGCCTTGCTTCATCTAGTACATGCTTTCTGAAATTAAACAATGAAATTGGTTTAGTGCTTGTATCTAGATCATATAATGATATTTCCCAAGTAGAGTTTCCAGTTAAATAGGGGATAATGAAACTCCCTAAATTAGTTAGCACTTGAGATGGCTTCTCTTGCAAGGTGACATTGCACTTGTCAATAGTTTTGCACTCTTCGATTTATTATTATTGGATGGCTTTGCAATGCTCCCTTGGATTGATTTCCATTTCACTTCAAAAGTTTTCTTTATGTTTTTGAGCATTAATTCTAGTAGCAAGCTGTCCAATTTAATTTTCTATTAGATTTATTTGACCTCCTAAACTTGAAGCTAGCTACCCCAATTGAGTTTCAATATTGTCTATCTTTGCTTCATTCTTATTAAATCGGGCTCTTGTTTTGCAAATGAAAGTGCTTAGCAAATCTTCCAATGATGCATTTTTCTCAACTCTGGTTTCCATAAATGAAGTCCTAGTGGATGCCATGGAATCCATTCTTTGAGAAGCTCCATAAGAAGTCCAAGCTACAAATTAGAAAGAAAAGAAATTTGGGCATCTAGTTGTGTAAATTAGTCTACTCCAAGAACACCAGTAACCTTTTTAATGGAAGACCTCTCGAAATGCCATTGATAGCTATTAGTAGTCATCGCCTCAAGACTCAGCCTTATGAATACAGATACATTTAACCCAATACAAAGCAAGACATCATCAAAATATGAAAGAATGCAAAAAATAATCTAAATTAAAATCAAGACTAAGTCATAATAATATTAATGCAATTATGATAAATAATCCCTGGCAATGGTGCTAAAAACTTGTTCATGAAATATTTTGCAATTCGCAAGTACATGGTGTCATGATTTAATACAACAGTGAGTTAAGTTGAGTATTAAGGATTGTAATTAAAAATTGCAGCAAGTATTATAGTTCAAATAGTCCTAATTTTATCTAGAAAATCAAGTGATGATTGGTAAACAAAGTAGAATAAAAATTGCAAAGATAAAACTAAAGTTCTTAGAAATAATACAACAAACACATTATGAACAAGAAATTCTAATGGAATGACTTAGCTAATTATCACATATGTTCTTCCTTCCAAAACATACCAATATAAGTTAATAACACATGTAAGTTAAGAATTACTAAGCTCATTAATTCCCTCTCTCGAGTGCCGAATTGATTATGAGTTCCAATATGAATTTTAATATTTCTACAAAAACTCAAAAATAAAACTCTACAAAAACTTAATGAATTCTTCTGCAAAACTTTAAAGGTTTGATAAGCTTCTCAACTTTGTGATTTCTAGTTTATGTTATCTTTATGTTCATGTATAATCTTCCTCTCTCGAGTATCGAATCTCATACTTAAAATATTCTGAATTAATGGATAAATAATCAGGATGCAATACCAAGCAAGATAACACAAAGAAGATGAATAACTTGAACTAATAATATTTGGAATTCAAAACATAGGATCAAATAGTGTTACATCATCCTCCAGAAAGAAATGTTTAGTTCATTATGTATGAATATAACTGCAAGAAATACATAAGAAAAAGCATGGAAATTGTTCACCAATTTGTGAAATGGAAGAAATGGTTGAAGCTCTCCTTGTCTCCAAAAATGACTTTCTCCCAAGAATGACTCCTCCTTCTATACAGCAGCACTTGTTCTGTCCAAGAACAACTCTTCACGTCCAGCCTCTCTTTGGAGGCTCTTTAGGGTCCTTAAAATCATATGAGAGAAGCCATAAATAGGGCAATAAATCCATTTTACCCATTTTATCCATGTGGTAATGCGTAGGCACTGATTGGACAGCCTGGCACAACAAGGCACTAAACTTTCTAGCTTCAGCATCTTCAGCCTCTTTAAACCCATGTTTGGCCACTTTCTAATCTGAACTTGCTTTTGGTGTCTACATACGAATTTTTTCTCTATGTCTTTCTTTCCATAGGAACTTGTAACAACTAAATATGACATCTGTGGAGATAGTTATGCTTGAAATACCATGATGTGTAATAGCAGAAAATTTCAGCCTAGTATTGACTCTTGAACTCGTTTTGCTCATTGAGATCGATAGAATTAGATTTTGTGGTAAACATAGAAGTTATAGATATATCTCTTGGACTTCGATTGGTTTAAGAATCAAGTCAAAATAATATTTGAACAAAGAGTTATGATTGAAATACGAAAATGGCCATCAGTAGTACCACAATTCAGATTCTTCAACATTTCAACCAAGCTTTTAGTTTCTTTCCATTTTCTTCTCATTTTGTCATTACCTACAAAATTTCAAACTAAATGCATAAAAAGTAGCAAAAACAGTTGAAAACAAACCAAATGTTAATCAAAAGGTATATGAATTATTGGTATAAGACCAACTTATCACCGTGCAACGCAAGATTCATCACAATGCTCGTATATGATGCTTGCACATGCTAATGCCCATGTATATATACTCAATGGACATGAATGATGGTATACATACCTCTGCTATGCACATATGATCTATGATATTACATATAAATCACCCATTTACTATGTCTATGCATTGTAGTTGCAAATGAATCTTTACTTACTTTTGATCTTGTTGCGGCTTACTATAGGATTTTAGGTACTTCTCCCTAACCTTAGGTACCATACAAATTTGTGAACATATCTAACATCAAAAACCATTCCTAATTTGACAAATTCAATATCCTAATATCCTATCAAGACATTAAGGTTCAAGGTTAGCTAGTCCTCTAACTATCCTAATTTCTCATCTAAAATGCATCCCAATATCATGTGATTGAAGTACTATAACTCTAATAACTAATCCCTAAATATTAGAACTTAATAGCAACTTGTATAGGTTGAAACATGCCAAGATATAAAATAGGGTAGATTCTCATTTATTTATTTTCTTGTTGTCCAATTAAGTTGCATAATACTTTTGACACCTTTAAACATATCCAATTACTCCCAAATTTTTACCACACTTAGCTAACATGAGGTAAAGGTAACGATGCCATAAAATGACCAAAACTAATTGATTTACCTAAGCCAAATCAGCCCCCTTCACAGCTCACTAAAACAGGATTTTTAATCTTGACAGTTTTGAGCACTTCACAACATTGATCATGTTGACACCCTTAAACACATTCAATCACTCCCAAAATTTGATCACAGTTAGATAACATGTACATAGGGGAAATAAGGTCATATACTTTCCAAAACTAATAGATATAATGCTGCAAAGCCAGTCCCCTTCACACAACACAAAATCTGTAATTCAATTGTGACAGTTTTAAGTACCTCTTCAATATCGTGGCCTATTCCAATTTCTAACCTATGAAAATTCATTCCCATAATCTTAACTCATAGATAAACACATTTATGCTGATAATTATATATTTTATTCAATATTTCATGCATTTTTGAAGCCTTAAAGACAACAAAACATCAAGGTTATAATTTCTGCCACAAGTAATTTCTACTACGTATTTGCAATAAAAAATCCTTCTTTTGTGCGCCATGACCCAACAAATAACATTTTAACATCTTTAAAAACATTAATTAAATCTTAATAAATCATAAACCCTTAAAAAATCTGAAAACCATAGCCAAAACTGCAAGAAATTCTCTCATATACAGATTTTGAGGTTCAAGTTGACTGTTATCACTTCTTTTTCATTTTTCTTGATTTTATTTCAACTTTGGATCACTTTGAATCACTTGGAGAGCTCAAGGTGTGTTTTTAGAAGCTTAAAATGGCTAAAAATGAGGTCTGGATGTGGCTTAAAGGGGAAGGATTTGAGGTGTTAGCTTGAGATGCTTGCTTAAGGTTAATAAGAAAGCATGATGTGGCAAGTTGTGGTTAAAACTGATTTTTACTCACCTTATGAAGCCCTAATTAAGTGTGTTTCAATGTATTTTTACTTGGTTTCAACCTATCATAATCACCATTCAATTCCATAGGTAATTTCTATTCTAATTTCCTAACCATTTATTTGATTTTTCACCCGATAAACCACCCTTCTTGCATAACCATCTAATTTGTATTTCTATAATCACATACACATATAAACCTTGTAATATGATATTTAAATCATGTAATATCATATATAATATCCCAAGTATGTAATTTACAAATATATACTCTTGAAATAACTTGATCAAATCAAATTAAACTGTATAAACTTACCAGTGACACCTTTAACACTTCTAAAATTATAACATGTAAATTAGTAATATTCATCATATTGATACATAATTTTCTTCTTATCCCAATGTATAATTGACCATCTAGGTTAGGGGATTTGATAATTAATATCGTGCGAGAGCTTCAAAATTAAGTTTAATAATTAAGAATGCCATATAAAATAAAATAAATTATACGATGTCAATATAAATGCAAATAGCATACAATTAACATGTAATGCATGAATCATATTTGGTCAGGTGAGTAGTGAGAGGCTCGAGTATCACATCCTCCCCTCTTTATAAAAAATTCATCCCTGAAATTCAACTTACCGAAAAAGTTCAGGATACTTTGTTCTCATTTCATTCTCCCTTTCCAAAATGGCCTCTTCTACTAATTGGTTTCTCCATAATACTTTGACCAATGAAATCTATTTATTTTATAGTTATTTCACTTCCCATAACAAAACCTGTATAGGCTTTTCTTCATAGCTCAAATCTGCCTTTAATTCCACTAGTTCATTCTTCAAAATGTCAGAGGGATTACAAATATATTTCCTTAGCATATACACATGAAATATATTGTGTATTTGGGACATAGACGCTGGCAGATCCAGTCTATAAGCAACATTACCAATTCTTTCAATCACAGAGCATGGGCTAATGGATTTGGGACTCAATTTCTCTTTCTTCCCAAGTGCTACTTTAAAAAACACCTGACCTCCTACCGCAAATTCTAGTGCCCTTCTTTGTTGATCATATAACTTTTCTACAAGTTTTGGGCAATTTGCATCCTTTGTTGAATTTGTGACACGACTTCTGTCATCTCTTGAATCATATCTAGTTTCTTCTCACCAACATGATCCCAGTGTATCGGAGACCTATACTTTTTGCCATACAATGCTTCATAGGGAGCCATTCCAATGCTAGTCTGATAGTTGTTGTTGTACAAAAGCTCCACCAAAGTTAGGAATTTACTCCACTGACCTTGGAAGTCTAATACACAAGCTTTGAGCAAATCCTCCAATGTCTGTATTATTCATTCAGATTGCCCATCCATTTAAGGATGATATGGTGTACTAAATGATAAATGTGTTCCCAAGGCTTTGTGTAGACTCCTCCAAAAAGCAGACAAAAATCTCAAATCTCTATTAGAAACTATAGATAATGGCACACCATAAAGTCTGACAATCTTCTGAACGTATAATTAGGCATAGCGAACTATGGAATATGTAGAACATATGGGAAGAAAATGAGCAGACTTGGTCAATCTATCAATGATAACCCAAATAGCATCATCACCCTTAGTAGTCTTTAGCAAAGCAGTTATGAAATCCATGGTGATCCTTTCCTATTTCCATTCTAGAATAAGTAGAGGTTGTAAAGTCCCTACGGGTATTTGATGTTTGGTCTTTATCTGCTGACATGTTAGACATTGCTCCACACGCTGGGTGATGTCCTTTTTCATACACGAACACCAATAATGCATTTTCAAGTCTCTATACATCTTGGTAGCCCCTGGATGCACTGAATAAGGCGTTGAATATGCCTCTTTCAAAATGTCTTCCTAAATGTTATCAACATTTGGCACACAAAACCACCCCTCTAAACTGTAAAATATTATTCTGAGTTATCTCAAATTAAGGAGACTTTCCTGTAGCAACATCTTTTCTCATCTTGATGAGATATTTGTCATCTCGCTGCCCCTGTTTGATCCTATCAATTAGCGTAGGCTGAAGTATTATGGTTACCAACTTTGGCTCTATTGCTCATGCTTGCAAAATCTCTATATTCATTTTCTGCAACTCATTTAGTTCCGATCTCTAAATTAAAGCCACAGCTATCGTACTTTGTGTGGATCTTTGGCTCAACACATCAACTGCAATGTTGGCTTTACCAATGTGGTAATTGATCACGCAATTATAGTCTTTTACCAGTTCTAGCCATCTCCGTTGCTATATATTCAACTATTTCTGCATGAAGAAGTATTTGAGGCTCTTGTGATCCATATAGATCTTGCATTGTTCACTATATAAATAGTACCTCCATATTTTGAACACAAATACTACAACATCAAGTTCCAAGTGGTGCATGGGGTAATTCTTTTCATACTCTTTAAGTTGCTTGGATGCATACATAATTAATTTACCATTCTACATCAGTATACATCTCAATCCATTCTTCGATGATCCACTATAAATTACAAATCCTCCAGTACCTCATGGAATTGAGAGAATAGATGCTGAAGTCAACCTCTTCTTCAACTCTTGAAAACTTTGTTCACAGACTGTTCATAAAATATTTTGCAAATTATAAGTGCATAGTATTAAGTTTTAATACAATAGTAAGTTTGAGTATCGTATCCACAAGGATTGTAAAAAAAATTATCGCAAGTATTGTAGTTCAAATAGTCCTAATTTTATCAAAAAAATCAAGTGATGATTGGTAAACAAAGTAGAATGAGATATAAATTGCAAAAGACAAGAGTGGAGTTCTTAGAAATAATACAACAAACACATTATGAACAATAAATTCTAAAGGAATGACTCACCTAATTATCACCTATGTTCTTCCTTCCGAAACATACCAATACAAGTCAACAACACATGTAAGTTAAGAATTCCTAAGCTCATCAATTCTCTCTCTCGAGTGCCGAATTGATTATGAGTTTCAATATGAATTTCAATATCTTTACAAAAACTCAAAAATAAAACTCTACAAAAACTCAATAAATTCTTCTACAAAACTTCAAAGGTTTCATAAGCTTCTCAACTCTGTGATTCCTAGGTTATGTTATACCATCCTTGGATATTACATGACCTAGGAATACCACTTGTTCAAGCCAAACTCACACTTCTTGAATTTAGCATACGACTATTTTTCCTTAATAACTTGCAGCATAATCTGCAAATGTTCTTTGTGTTCTTCTTTATCCCGTGAATAAATTAGGATATCATCAATAAACACAATCACAAATTTATCAGAATATTACTTGAACAACCTATTCATTAGATCCATAAAAGTTGTAGGGGCATTGGTTAAACCGAAAGGCATTACTATAAATTCATAATGCCCATACCTTATTCGGAATGCAGTCTTTGGTATGTCTTCTTCCTTGATCTTTAATTGAGGATACCTAGAGCGCAAGTCAATCTTAGAAAATACAGATGCTCCCTGCAATTGATCAAACAAATCATCTATTCTTGGGAGTGGATACTTATTCTTGACTGTTACTTTATTCAACTCTCTATAATCAATGCACAACCGCAATGTACCATCCTTCTTTTTCATGAACAACACAGGTGCTCCCAAGGAGAATAACTAGGGCGAATAAAACCCTTATCAAGTAATTATTGCAATTGAAATTTTAACTCTTTCAATTCTGTTGGTGTCATTCGGTATGGTACTTTAGAAATAGGAGTAGTTCTTGACATAACATCAATCACAAATTCTCTCTCTCGATTCGATGGTAGTCCTAGTAAATCATTTGGAAATACCTCAAGAAATTCTTGAACCACATCTATATTTTCTGGCTTCAATTGTGCTTCAACTGAGGTATCCAGAACACTTGGCAAATATCCAACATAACCTTTATTCAACATCTTTTGAGCTTTCAAAGCAGATATAATTGGTAAGGACCGTGAGAATAAGATACCACTAAACACAAACTGTTCTTCTCTAAGTGGCTGAAAAATCACAATCTTCTTATTACAATCAATTGTTGCATGATATTTGGTAAGCCAATCCATACCCAAAATAACCTCAAAATTTGGCATTGATAAAACAACAAGATCTGCATAGAGAGTTCTATCACTAATCTGAATACAACAAGCCCTTAACATTTGGTTGGAATCTATTTCTTCCCCGGATGGAACAGTCACACTGTACCTTATTTTTAATAAATCTGGTGTAATGCCCAATTTTCTCAAAAATGACCAGCCATTCTTCTCCAAAGTTTCTCCCAAATTTCTACACTCTCATACTCACAAAAATTAAATTTAATCCATAAGAATCCATAAAACACAAACTAGAACAAGTTTCTACCCTTTTATTCTTGAAAACTGTTGATTTTGAAGCTTAATTCCAACTTAATCAAGGTATATTCTATTTCAATGTTTCTTATGATGAATTTGTAGTATCTTGAATGGTTACATGTTTTAGTATATTTGTACGATTGAAAACTTAAGTACATTACACTTGAAGCCAAAACCAAGTTAGTTAAGCTAATTTTTAGCAAAATTGATAGTCTTGTGAAATATGCTTAATTTACTTGTTCTTATTGATGTTGTAATGTTTATATTATATTCGAATGTTTTTATGAATGATTGTGAACAATAGCAATTAGTTTGCTTAATTGATGGTTAGAATCAATTTAAGTTAGAATCAAGTTCACCCCATGTTAATTTGGATATAATGAGATTGTGCTCAAGGTTTGGGAGCTGCCCTAATAGTAATTTAATGGTTGCCCTAATGTTTTATTATATTGAATTATTAGTAAATATAAAGTATGTATTATTTTTGAAGTAATGTAATCGATATGGAATTGTTTACAAAAAATTAAAAAGTGTATATGATTTTAATTAGAATAGATTATGTGATTTATTAAAAGGATATTAAAAGGTACATGATTTGATTATGTTAGCCCTTTAACACATCTTATCTTCTAAAGAGATTGACCTTTTCACTTAGCACAAAGTGGACTTGAGGTAAGTTGCAACTTTCATTTATTGTATCACAAGAATCATATAATATTTTTCATGTTTTAATATGATTGTAATTATTTGTCAAATGATGTAATATTTGATGCATTTATGGTTCATGAAGCATGACACTATTAAGAATAGAATGAGGTTTTTGAAAAGGAAGTATGGTACTTGATTGATGGTCAGGTAGACAAGGGACGCGGGAGGGACCGACGGACCCAACAAATGGTGGTAAATACTTGAGGTTGAAAAATTGGTATAGAAAAGTCACAATAAATGAGATAGAATACTGCTAATACCTGAGATTGAAAGACCAAGTATGGAAATCCCGTATTAGTTCTCTTATTGGCCAATCATTATGAACAGGTTTCGAAAACCATAGTTTATCGCTATTAGTTAGGTACCACACTTCAAGGGCCCTAAAGAATAATTTATGAAATAATGTTATTAAATTGAATAATGCATTTAATCATTTATGTGATTTGTATGTACGCTATTTGTTATTGCATCAGTTTTACCTTACTAAGCCTTTAGCTCACTAGATTCATATGATGTAAGTGGAAATGTACAGGTTTAGAAATTGACTGAGTCTCCAGAGCGACTCGACAGAGATTTGTTCATACGCTATGCTTCGAACTGTTTTATAGCATATTTTGAAAACTCTGTTTTATTTTTAAATAAGCTGCTCTATTATGGTTTTGTATACAGATGTACTCAGTTTTGATTTATGTATATGGTGTGTTTAAAATAAAATAAAACAACAAATGAATTCAAGTTCTTTTTCTTATAGCCAAAAGGGGAACTTTTATCAAAATCATAACTCTAGTATTGATGAAAAGTTCACATTTCTTGATTTGACTGTATTAGCTTGTTTAGGTTCTGCAGTTAGGTTAAGGGATGTTGTATAAATCAAATTATATCACGTTTAATATCCCAAGTTTTATTAGTTTATGGATGTATACCTTTAAAACACCTTGATCTAGTTAAATCGACTATTAGCTTACTAGTAATACCTTTAATTACTTCTAAAATTATAACATATAACCTATGAATATTCAATTGATTGACCAATATATTCTTTCTCTTATCTTAATATTGAATTTCTTAATTAGGTTATAAGATCTCGACCATTAATATCATGTGATAGCATTAGATATCTAACAATTAAGAATGTTATATAAGATGTCATATAAATGTTAATGCAAATTAGTATATAAGTAGTATGTAATGCATGAATCACATTAGCCAAGTGAGTAGTGTAAGGATTGGGTATTACACTATCTTTAGAGCAATTGCATCATTATCAAATCCGATTATGCAAAGAATATATGCATTGTAGTGTTGTTCCTGCCCCTCCCAAGAATGCATATGGAATCCTAACATTCAAGTATAACTAGATTTAATACCTTCATACTTTACTTATCTGACCTGCTTTTTTTATGCTAGCATAATTCTATCGTGTCATGCTTTTACCCCCCTAAATCAAAAGGTATTACCTCTAAAAGGGATTTGGATTTCAACAAGGATTTGGATTTGGATTTGGATATGGTTTAATTCAATCTTTTCAAACTGTTATTTCAAGTGGGAGACCTGCTCAATATAATTTTTCATCATTTCCTCCTTGACCATGAACTCCCCTCCTACCTACTGAATGACTAATCTTAAGTCATAATAGATAATTAGGTGCTACACCCCAAGATCGAGCACTATCTTCAAACCTCTCACAAGTGCCTCATATTCCACCTCTTTGTTTGATGTTTTGAATTCAAATCTTATTGTAAACTCCAACTCCTCTCCTTTGAGGCTAGTTAATATAACACCTGCGCCACAGCTAGATATGGTAGTTAAGTCATCCATATGCAATAACCATGTTTTAGAATTATCATTTATTGTTCGTGATATATTTTGCAAACCACAAGTGCACGAAGTTAAGTTTTAATACAACGGTGAGTTGAGTATCGTATCCATAAGGATTGTAATCAAAAATTACAGCAAGTATTGTAGTTCAAATAGTCCTAATTTTATCTAGAAAATCAAGTGATGATTGGTAAATAAAGTAGAATAAGATAAAAATTGCAAAGATAAAACTAGAGTTATTAGAAGTAATACAACAAACACCTTATGAATAAGAAATTCTAGAGGAATGACTCACCTAATTATCACATATGTTCTTCCTTCCAAAACATACCAATTTAAGTCAACAATACATGTAAGTCAAGAATTCCTAAACTCATTAATTCCCTCTCTCGAGTACCAAATTGATTATGAGTTCTAATATAAATTTCAATATCACTATAAAAACTCAAGAATAAAACTCTATAAAAGTTCAATGAATTCTTCTTCAAAACTTCAAAAGTTTCATAAGTTTCTCAACTCTATGATTCCTAGGTTATGTTATCTAGGTTACATATAATATTCCCTCTCCCAAGTATCGAATCTCATACATCACATACTCTCAATTAATGGTCAAATAATCAATATGCAATACTAAATAAGATAACACAAACAAGATGAAAAACTTGAACTAATAATATTTGGAATTCAAAACATAAGATCAAATAAGGTTACATCATCCTCTAGAAAGAAATATTTAGTTCATCATGTATGATTATGACTTCAAGAAATACATAAGAAAGAGCATGGAATTTGTTCACCAATTTGTGAAGTGGAAGAAATGGTTGAAGCTCTCCTCGTCTCCAAGAATAGCTTTCTTTCTCTTCTAAGAATAACTCTCTCTCCAGCAGCATCTTTCTATCTAAGAATACCTCTCCACATCCAGAATACCTTTGGAGGCTCTTTAGGGTCCTTAAAATCAGATGGGAAAAACCCTAAACAAGGTAAAAAACCCATTTTGCCCCTTTTACCCATGTGGCAATGCGTAGGCACTGACTGGACAGCCTAGCACAGCTAGGCACTAAACTTTCTGTCTTCAGCATCTATAATCTCTTTAAACCTATTTTAACCACTTTTTAGTCCAAAATAGCTTTTGGTGTCTTCATACTAATTGTATCTCTATGTCGTAGATTTCAATATGTACTTGAATCACCTAAATATGACATCTGTGGAGATAGTTATGCTTGAAATACCATGATGTGTCATAGCAGAAAATTTCAGATTCTTCAACATTTCAACCAAGTTTTTGGTTTCTTTCCATTTTCTTCTCTTTTTGTCATTACCTACAAAATTTCAAACTAAATCCATAAAAAATAGTAAAAACACTTGAAAACAGACTAAATGTTGATCAAAAGATATATAAATTGTTGGTATAAAACTAACGTATCATCTATCTGTATCATTTCTTATAAGAAATATGCTAAGGCCTAAGCTTTGATAGCTACTCTGGGTTGATATTCTATATCATACTCGTTCATCTCTATAGCCCATTTAACTATCCATCCTGAAGCTTCAGGTTTGCTCAGTATTTATCTCAACAGTAGATTGGTTCGAACTACTATCTTACGTGACAAGAAATATGGCCTGAGTCGTCTGGCCATTGTTATAAGTGTTATTTCCCTTTTCTCTATTTTTGAATATTTCACCTTAGCCCGTCTTAGCAAATTACTCACATAATATATAGATTTCTGTTGATTTTCTTGCTCTTTCAATAGAACCGAGCTAATGGCCAGTTCTCCCATTGATAGATAAACATACAGTGTTTCACCTTGTAAGGGCTTGGTCAGTAAAGGTAGCTCTACTAAAAAGGCTTTCAATTCATCAAAGGCTTTATTGCACTCATCTGTCCATTCAAATTTGTTAGCTTTTCTTAGGACCTTGAAGAAAGGTAAGCTTCTCTCTGCTGACCTAGAGATGAAGTGACTTAGTGCTACTATCATGCCCATAAGTTGCTGAACTTTATTAATGTTATTTGGAGGAGCCATGTTTTTCACGGCCTTCACTTTCTTAGGGTTTACTTGTATGCTTATTTTTGTTACCATATAACTTAAGAACTTTCCCGACCTAACCCCAAAGAACGCTTAGAAGGATTTAATTTCATACCGTACCTTCTAAGCACTCCAAAGGCCTCTGCCAGATCAGCCACATGAGCTTCAGTCTTCCTACTTTTCACCAGTATGTCATCTACGTACACTTTCATGTTCTACCCGATCTATCCTCAAAATATTCAATCTACTAGCCTTTGGTATGTTGCTCCTACATTTTTTAGTCCAAAAGGCATAATCATGTAGCAATAAGTTCCTGTAGAAGTGATAAATTTTACTTTCTTTTGGTTCTCAGGTGCTAGCATGATTTGGTGATACCCTTGTGAGGCATCCATCATACTTAGTAGCTCACACCCCAAAGTAGAGTCAACTAACTGGTATATTCGATATAAAGGATAGTGATCTTTAGGACAAACTTTGTTCAAGTCTCAAAAATCGATGTACATTCTCCACTTTCCTTCTGTTTTTGGCACCAGGACTGGATTCGATAACTATTTAGGAAATTGAATCTCTTTCACATGACCGGCCTCCAATAGCTTCTCCAATTCCTTCTGCATGATCTTATCTTTTTCAAGACCGAAGTGTCTCTTCTTTTATTTGACTGACCTATAGGTCGAATCAACATTGAGATGATGCACTACTACCTCAGGATCAATTCCCTCCAAATCTCGTACAGACCATGCAAAGACATCAACATTATTTCTAAAAAATTGAGCTATCTCTTTTACTAGCTCATGACTTAGTTGTGTACACATCCTATTAGTATTTGTTGGGTCTCTTGGAACTAGTTCTGTGTTATTAGCTCTTCAATTGATTGTACATGCACTTTCTTAGCTGATGGCCCTCCTCCCTCATCTCACTTCAAGACTTTTAGTGGGTGCTTCTCTTCTGGACCTTTCTCTCGCTTTGTCTTTTTCTGTTCAGCCTTTCCTACGGCCTCCACATAGCATTTTCTGGTTGAATGCTAATCTTCTCCAACCTCTCATATCCCCTCATCTAATGGATACAATTCTATGTCTAAATTCATCTTTTTGTACACCTCATAAAACAAGACATCAACCGAATTAACTATTTCAACCATTACTCTGGCTACATCAAAGTTAGCAATAGTTGCAGTGATAATTAGGGCATCATTATGAGGTGCCTACAATCCTCTTGTGTCATGCGGTCCAAATTAAATTGTAGGACCATCATTAATCATGTAGGCCTCTCCTCTTGCATTTGCTGGGCTAGGTCAAGGATATACTTTTCTAGCTCAGTTGGAGTCCCTATCTATAGGGCCTTCCACTATCATCTGGAAGAACCCCTTGGGAGCTGAGGGGGATTTTCCCTGGGTACTATCACTATACTCCTTTTTTTTATATTATTTTTCTATCTATGCAGGTCGGGCCTTTTTTCTTTCAGCCATCTCTTTCTCCTCCTCTTCTTTAACCCAATCATCCAGCCATCTTTTTTACCATTCTCTCTATCTCATCTCTTAAGTGTCGGCATTCCTCTATTGTATGCTTATACTCTTTAAGAAATGCACAAAAAATATTGTATTTAGATTTTACAAGTGTTGATGAATAATTGTTGGGCCATCTCAATCCTTTATGCCTTGCAATAGCCATCAAGATCTATGCCTTATGCACTATGAGATGAGTGAAATTTCTAAGCTCCCCTAATACAGACAAGAGCCTAGGTCATTCATCAAGCTTTAGTTTTTTGACAAATCCTCGTACTTCCTTTCTTTGTTCCCTCCTATCATTTCTCTTATCTCCTACCTCCTCCTTCTTCATCCTTTAAGCTTCCTCCATGTTGATGTATTTTTCATCTCGAGTCAATAGGTCATCAAAACTCTTAGCTGATTTTTTAGCCAATGACCTAAAGAATTCTCCATCCTACAAACCTTAAGCCAAGGCATTGGAGAGTACTTTCTGAGTGGCTAAAGGTCCTTTCAAAGCAGCAGCTGTAAATCTTTTTATGTAGCTTCAAGTGACTCATTGTCTTTTGTCTCATACTAAATAAGGTCAGAGGTATTTTCTTATCTTTCTTAGAACTCGCAAATTGATGCAAAAAGGCAGAGCTAAATTCTTCAAATGAATGGATCAAGCTCGGAGGTAACTGGCTGAACTAGTCCTGTGTTGATTTGGATAAGGTGGTTAGGAACACCCTAGGAGTACTTCTGCAAGAGAGCTAAATTCTCGAATTTGCACAGGTGCTCCCATGGTTCAGTAATACCATCATACTATAACTCAATGACCTGAAATCAGTTGACATGTCATTCATCATTACTTTTTTAGTGAAAGGGATTCCCCTCTTGGTAACTAAATTCCTTCCTTCCATCTTCATTTTCATTTCTTTAAGTTCATTATGTAAGTCCTCCAACTTTTTAGATACATCAAGTTCCTTCATTGGTGTCTTGCTTCGACACTCCCATGTATGACTCTCCTCTGGTTTTTCATGATAGGGATATCTTTCCGGCACTTCCTATGGCAATGGATGGGCCTCCCTCCTTCATAAAGTTGTATTCACTGCGGTGGTGATCAAACAAGCCAACTGCTCCATAGTGAGTTGGCCAATACCCCCGACTCCAAATTCTGGGGCCAAGTTCATATGTGGTGTTTCTGTGGTCCGGAATGGAGGTACTCTGGGCGTCACTGGTAGTGGACTCATTCACTTTTGGGCCATGGCTCTGCCTGGTGATTGTTGGCAGAGCTTCATTAGACGTACCCTCACCCTGGATTCCTTTTTGGGTCATCTCTCACACCTTAGCTCACAAACTTTCCCACAGATGGTGCCAACTTGTAATGCAGCAAGTGCACATCAAGTAGTAATCCATTGTTCTTTTTTCTTCTTTTCCACTTGCCGAAAAACCTACAAAATAGATAGTAGGTTGATCCGGCATAAGATCTTTGATGCTCAAGTCAGTTGAATGTTTGAAGAAGAAGAGAAAAGCATGAAAAACATGTATATATGAAATATGAAAGTGTAACCTATTTATTGAGATAAATCCCTCTATTTATAAATAACAAAGTAGGGATAAAATGGAGATTTCATCCTTCAATTTGTTTTAATTACCTCTTGTACACGTAATCACGCTCCCTTATTTATCCCAAATAAGATTATCTGTCAGTTTCCAACCATAACCGTTTTACTCCTTCTTTTCGAGTGACCTTGTTCGATCTAGAAAGTGCAGGTCCTTCAAGGTAGGATGACCTACACTGGGGTAGGAGTAGGTCCTACACTATGTAGCTTACGCAACACGCACAACAAGTCATGCATCGAGCTGTCAGTCAACTAATTGCCCCCTTCGAATTTCCAATCAAGCTAGACATCGATAGTCCGATTCAACCATCCTTCTTCTAATTTGGCCACTAGCTCGGGCTATATAGATCAGACCTAATCTACTCCACATTAAAGATAAAAAAATTTGTTACTTTAAATTTAATGATAATTTATTTGAAAACATGTTAGCGCAATTTTCTAGTGCATGGTTCAACATAGCGAAATTTGGTTTTGTGAATCCAAAAAAGCTTACTTGATTAAAGAACCTAAAATAAAACTGGATTATACTTGGTCTGATGTGATTCTAGATTTTACAAGTAGACTTACAGATTTTATTTCTGATATGGAGCATGCCACATTCAGCATACAATGTTAGTACCAACAGCTGCTTTATTGCTGCCAGTGAAGTAATTCTGTAATTGACGGAGAAACTTAGAATATGCACATATATTGCATGTTGTGTACCATTGCTTTTAGTTACCTAGATGAATGGAAGGTGTTATATACTTCATGTTGTCATTTTGGATTCATGTTCTAATTTGTTTGATGCAATTTATGTTCAGTGTATTATGCACAACACTATGTTTTCTTTGATCAATTTTCTTCTTGCACTTGGGGTTTTATTTTCCCAAGAGTAATTTATTCCAAGGTAATCGTTTCTCATCCGTACCAGAAACCTGGTGACAAGGGGCGAGAAATATTAAGAACTAAAAGTCCAGTACCATAAAATGTGATGGATTTTCTAATTGTATCTCAGGGAGACGGGGGGAGGTTGTACTGAGTGGATTCGGTACTGAAAACAGATCTGAGTCGAGAATAGGGTGCTTTGATTTGGAGCTAATTTACCTTTTTTGTGCAGAAGTGCTGCATGAAATTAAAACCTTTTAAATCAGTATAACTGTAAACTTAATTAACCACATCCTATCCATATATCAATAATGTAGTTTTGCTTGTGATCAACTTGCTAAATATAGACTTTTAAGTTGATTCATAGTAAAAGACAGACACAATTCATGCATCTTGGTCTGATATAGTTTGGCTTTTAAGAGAGCCATGGGTTATTCCTAGTGATAAATATCATGACAAGTCTTACAATTTAGATGTATATCTTACCTATTATCATGACAGAGAATCTGTGCTAATTCCTTCTTCTGGACAGGTAATCAGTGAGGAGGATTTAGTTGCAGAAAAGTGTATGATTGACGATATTATCCTCTCTTTACCAGGGTAAAATTTAACTAGAGCCTAGACATCTTTAATGCTCCTTTCTCAATCCCATGCACATTCCGCAATTAATAAAGGGTGCAATATCTAGCTGCCTTTAGCTTCTTTAACACAACTGTTGTTGCAGGTCGAGGATAACTTATCCATTGAATGATATTGGGAAAATCTATCATGACTTACCAAAAAAGGTGAAGTTTTTAACTATTGATCTAGCTAATTTCTATATTAGTATTCGTACATGGATGCGTGGTTTGCGCATAGGGCCGCCTGATGTGAGATGAAAATATGACAATAGCTTCTTGCTTATTTCTAGTTTTGAGGTTTATGATTCTTGTAAGAATTCTTTTATCGTCCATATAAAAATGCTCATGGACCTCATGAGAAATCAGCGAATAATAAATTAATTTAGGATAAGAATTCAGAGTCATTATTGTGAGAAACCTTGATGTAAAAAGCTACAGGTTATACATAGATATAATAAAGCATAAGTATTTCATACATAAATGATGTAATTATGCTAATTCTTGAAGCCAAAACATGTTCATGAAAAACAAATTCAGTTACAGATTTGAAATTTATGAACACTAGTTCACAATATAATTTATAAACTTTAGTTCACAAGATAATGCTATAAAACCAACAATTCTCCAAAATTGTGAATGAAGAAATCCTTTTTGTCAAATGTCATCTCTTATCTCCCACAATCAGCCAAGTTTTATAAAAATGTTTGGTGAGGAGTGAGCTATCATATTTGGAAAAAATTTAGTAATGCTCTTCTATCAAATCAACTCTCACTCAAAAATCATGTATCATTATAAAATTATATGTCATCAGAAAACACGTGGATGTAAAAATCATGGATGAGGTACTATTGATGAGGCAAGTGTTGGGTTTACGCAATCACGCGAAATGTAGACGCAGTAAAATTTAAAATTTTTTAAAAATATAAATATATATTACATCACATATAATTAAAGCAAATCTCAAAACCCTTTTTCGATTATTCACTTGTGTGTTTTCTGATAGTTAAAGTAAGAAAGTTTTAGAAACTCTTACCTTAATTTGTACACCGGTTGATGTAGGAATTAAAACGATTCAAATCGTTATCCCTTCATGAAAATATCTCCATGTTCTTCAATTCAAAACCCCTTTAATTAAAATTTGATTCGCTTCTACGATCCCAAATGTTATCCCTCTAACGGTATCTATGCCTTAGATGCCCACTCACAACCGAATGTTGCTAGTAGTTTTTCACTTGATAATTCTATCGTATATTGATTTTGTTTAGAACAAGAACACACTAACAATTAGTATTTTAGATTTTTAATTTAATTCTTAATTCAATAATTGAATCAAGAATTAAACTAGATAAAAGGTTGGTGAACTTTTGAAAATTGAAAGGAAAGGGGGGAAGAATTTTTGGAGATGAAGAAAACTATTTTTCTTCAAGAAATGGGGGTTGTTTTCCACATTTTTTCTTCACAAAAATCTGCAAATAAAATCCCCATAAAAAACATCCAAGAAGATTGTCGATAAAGGCTACCACAAGTCATTTCCATGTAGGACTCTTCTTCCTTTCTTATCTCCAACTCTTTTAGTAAGTTTTCTTATCCCATAAGAACTTTTCTTTTTCCTTATTACCTCTTAGAAATTGAATTCTCAATTCAACTTTCTCTAGAAATTGGATTCCCAATCCATTTTCCTGATGGGCTTCCCACAAGCCCACACTTAATGGGTCCTACAAGCCCACACCTAATGAGTCTAGGCCTAAATAATCAATTAAACTCTACTTTAATTGATCCAATTAATTAAATTAATTCATTTAATTAATTAGGCACATCTTAATTAATTGATTAGATCAATTAATTAAATGTTCCAATTGGGCTCTCTAATCTAATTTGTCCAATCAATTAATTCAATTAATTAATTAAATTAATTCCACACTTGAATTAATTTAACCCCCATTAATTAATCATATTAGTTAATTTAATCCAATATTTGGATTAATTTCTAGACTACAAATGGATTTATCCAAGTTTTGTGTGTGACCCCTTAGGTTCACTTTAAACTAGTCGTGGGCTCACAACTTTTGTGACTTAGTTGAACAATTAATTATTCTAATTAATTAATCCAATTAATTAATTCTCTTGGAATTAACTCACTAATTCTAAGAACCCACAAGACATAGGAAGCACCTAACAATGCATCATGACTCATAAACTAAGGTGAATGTTCGAACATATTCTAATTACGAATACCATGCAAGTACGGTCCTTCCATCATCTAATCTCCCGATTAAGCTTAGGGCATGGATATTAAGTCGAAACCCCATTAGCTTAATAACTATGTTTTCATTCCTAGTAGTTTGATTCGATGATGAATAATTAAAAAACCCTACGTCTAATTTCCATCCAACCTTGGCTAAGGATTTTAGAGTCAAGTACAATGGAACACATAGAAGATTCATCTATTCATCTAGATGACCACTCAATGATCTCCATACATGAAGATGTTACACCCAATATAAACCCCTTGTGATTGTCATGCAATCGGAAAATACATCAAAGTACAACATGTCATGCACAAGGTCATCATGGTGCCTTAAGTCCAAGGACTAATTCTTGCACTATCATAATGAGAAAATTCCCATTCGACAATAGAATATTTCCAATTGGGAATTTTTAGGTGGGGTTGTTCAGTATATTTGTTCGCAGCAAGCACCCACACATGCACTAGTATCTCCACAAAAATACCTATGGAATGAGGCATCCTCCTTTCGGGCCTACATCATATGCTCAAGTTTCAACTGGATCATTAATGTCCTATCTCATTGATCCTTAACTTGGAATATTTTAAGATCACAGGTTCAGAGGCATATTCCACGATCACCATCATATGCGCAACCACGCCCCATAGCTATATGTGATTTAAGGACTTTATCTAATTCCTATGATAAATTTAAGATAAAGATTACCATTAAAATATATTAATATAAATAAGAATTATTTACAAGAGTATAAGAATAGCCAGATCAATTGGCTCACCGTGCCCTAGAGATAATTTCCCTCGTATTAAAGCCCATCTTCTGAAGATGTCCTTCAAATACTTATCTGAAGGGTTAAATCAGTGGGTCTGCTATGTTTTCTGGTGAGGCAAATCTTTCCACGCTGATATTGCCTCTACCAATGATTTTCAAAATCATGGTATCGCTAATCTATTTTTTTTGCTTGGATCCTTTGATGAGACATTGGCTTCTTTACTTGTGCAATAGCCCCCATTGTTATCGCAGTACTCCAATACTCAATCAACAATAGTTGGAACTACATCTAACACTTAGATTAAGTTCTTTATCCAAACAATCCATCTTTGCAGTGTCGTATACCTCGATATATTCAATCATATTGGTGGAATCCACAGTTGTTACAACCTTGAAACTCTTTCCAACTAACTGTCCCACTATTTAAGATGAACACGAATTTAGACATAGACTTCAAGTCATCTATTTTAGACTAAAAACTAGATGAAGTGTCTAAATTTCAATTCTCCATAACTGTACTCCAAGAAAAAATCCTTAGTGTTTTATAAGTACTAAATATCGTCTTTACGGCTTACAATGCGTTTCATATCAAATTGATTGATATTTGCTCATAACACTTAGAGCATTTCTGATATCAAATCATGTACATAGATTTGCATATTTTATGCTTTCTTTCAAGGATGCATAAAATATGTGAGTCATTATTTCTTTTTCTTTCAAAAGTCTTTGGGGACGAGTACTTCGAAAGAAAAATCCCATGACTCATAAACAAGAATCTTTTCTAGGATTCTTCCATGTGAAACTCTTTTAGCGTCTAATATATGTACTTGGATTTAGGATAGTCCAAGTATCCTTTCACATCTATCTCCATAAATCTCAATCCCCAATTCCCAGGATGTTTATCCCAAATTCCTTTTAGAGAACTTTATAGATGACAAGTCTCAGTTGACTGCAATATTTCTACATCATCTCTATGAGTAAAATGTCATCAACATAAAACACAACAATCATCACCATACTCCCACTAACCCTCTTATACACATATGGCTCATTCGCATTCCTAAGAAAATCAAACCATTTGATTGCTTTAGAGAATCGAATGTTCCACATTTGGAAAATTTATTTTAAGTTCTTAACAGATCTCTGAAGGTTGCAAACTTTTTGCTTGCGTCTATTTGATATGAAGACCTCAAACAGCTTAACATATATCCTTTTCTCAATACCCCTATTGAGAAACACGGTCTTCATATTCCTTTGCCATATGTAGTAGTTGTAATATGTAGATATAACTAGCATACTCTGAATGGACTTTAGCATCACGTTTGGTAAAAGGTATCCTCAACAATCAACATCTTGACTTTGAGCATAACACTTTGCTACCAGTCATGCCTTTATAGGTCACCACCTCCCCATGTTTTTCAATTTATATTTGCAGACCCATTTGTAGCTAATGGGAACCATTCCCACTAATGGGCCCACCAAGGTCAAACCTTATTGGAATACATAGAGTTTATTTTAGATTACATGGCATTTTGCCAATTTCCAAATTGATGTCATACATCATTACTTCTTAATTAGATTAATATTTAAAAAGGAGATCCTCCTTGTTTCTGTCTAGCAAGAGACACTTATCATATAAGTAACCCCGAGATCCTTTCAAATCTCATTGGAGGTTGTGTACTAGAAGTTTTAGTAATTTGTTCATACACCATTGCCACTTGTGAGACAAACTGTGATTCTTGAACTATTCAAGTTCTATGATCTAGCAATTTCTATTAGATAGAAATTCTTTCTTCTCAAGAAGGTGGTATCCCTATAAAACAAACTCATTTGTTCTTAGGAACTATAGAAATGATATTCTTTAGATTCATTTGGATACCCTACAAATTTGCATAAGTTGACTTCACATCCATCATATCTCCCACTAACTACTTTAAAAAAGCAGACCCCTTTATACCCTCAGGTATATATACGAGGGGTCTTTTACCATATCATATCACATATGATATTTTTGAGCACCAATTTAGATGATATTCTTATTTGATAAGAATATCATCGATTCTAGGGTGAATTCCGAGAATGAATGAGGAAATAAGTGAAACTCAATTTAGATTTACTTAAAGTGAGAATCTAATTCTCCATTAGATAATCAAAAACTTACCACCTTAGTATTCTCTTCATCGATCACATCGATTGATTTAATACTTTGGCCGATTTAACTCTCTACTTCATATCTAAATTATTTGAACCCTTCAAAGGATTTTAGAATAATGAAATAAGAATAGTTCACTTGTATACTAACACTTAGTGGACTACTTACATCCCTTTGGATCATATCTAAAAGCGTGGTTTGCTCCATTTGTCCCACAAATGGTGATCGGCCATGTTTTCTTAGAGATAAGATTTACAAGTTGTAACCTCATACAAGTCCAAAAGGTTAAGTAAATGTACCATCTTTTGAACTCTTTCTTTAGAGATATGACCTAATCTAGCTTACCATAAGTATGCACTATTTTGGTTATCTAATTCTTATATTACTTTGTTGATTATATAGCATGGAATGTTGGGATTGTATAGTTCATTTATCAATGTAGCAATGACAATTAACTAATACTATCATAATTCCATCTAGAGTTAAGTGGATCATTCCTATAGCCAATAAAGCACCAATTACTTTATTCTCAAGCTTAAGGATTATCCTTTATCTTAGTCTCCATTTTTCTTGTCATCCACTACAACCCCTTGCAAAGATAAGATCATATCCGATATCCAAGAAAAAATTTATCAACCTTAATGGTTGATATCAACAATGTATAAACTTGAATTAGAACCCCTTCTAATTCAACTAAATAAGTCAATACTTGTGTTTCCTCTTTCTATGCCCTAAATATCCACAATGATGACAAACATCTATATTGAGCTAGTAAGTTTGTTTGTTTGTCTAGATTATCCTATGTGGAATTACTAGCGATAAACATTATCCTATGCGAGGTAGAAATTTAAGTATTCATTCAATTAATATCCATTTATGATATGATCTTTAATCATAAATGTCTCCCACTATTTTATTCAAATCCCATCACCCTCTAGATGGAAATTCAGGAAATCTAATTTTTTAGTGGACTTGAGGTCCAACTAGCCTTGCAATACACCCTAATTTTATGATCCCATACAACAAAACTAAAAAATAGCTAACAACATTAGCAATTGCATCCCCATGTAACCCTCAAGCTATTTTGCCTCACCTCTTCCCATAAACCCCAATTTTATAAGCTCATATGGTACTAAGTGTCAAGCATTACCCATCAAACATCCATATAGATGGACCATCTAAATGTCCACGACTCATGGCCAACGATAAAGACGAGTCCACCCCATGGGCATCTCAATACTTAGTAGTGATCACAGGTTGCCTACACTTAGCACATCCCATGACTCATGGCCAACGGACTAAATGTGGTAGCGTATCGGCATGCCACTACTTTTGATGAAAGGCTGGACGATTGGGTCCCACCCAATATTGCCCATTTACGCTTGATATCGAACTAATAAAGGTTCTCAACTTGAAATATTTTCAAGTGAGGGTCATATTAGATTTATTATAAAAGGTCTCATCATTTTATTTTCTTGTTTATTTGATGTTCACTATCCTAACGATGATAAGTATACATCATAAGGAAGCATTAAATAAACACAACATATATCACATACATTCTAAAATAAATAGATAATCATGAACCTTTAATCCTATGCAATCCACTCGAGCCAAAGTGGATCTAGGTTAATCTAAGGATGATAATTAAAATGTAAATAGACTTATCTATTACATAAATATATCCCATACATTCATGGGCCTTGCTTCCTCGCTTTTCCTCTGTTTTCATTCAATCTTCTTATAATGTCCGCTAAATTACAAAAAGATTAACCTCATTGCCTAATTCTACTCTTATTACATTTGCTAAAACTACAAGATACCCTGGAATAATTCCAAGGAGAGATACATAGGAGGGAGATTGAAGTACATCAAGAATAAAACAGAGAAAGGTGAGACTCACAGGCTTTATTTTAATCAAAACCTAAAAATAACCAAGTATGCATAAAATTAAACCAATCAGATTTGCCTAGGCTCCATGATCATCTTACTAGCATGCTTAACATAAATCATCACATGATAATGAAAATATATAAATTTATCGATTATGTTATGTGCAATTTCTTTCAAATTTGGAATTTTTATGAAAAATAATTTTTCAAAAATTAAAATTAACATTTAATTTTAAAATAAAAAATCATAAACTTCACATAACAATTACATAACGAGGCAAGATGGACAACAATTCAACAAGGCTGCTGCCCGTCGAGTGGTTGGGCAGACCACCCGTTACGTGGCTGGGCACCCATACGTCAGGTGCCAACTGGCAACCCGATGCCCGCACGTCAGATGCTGGCTACTGACGTCGGGTGGCTGGGCAATTGCACGCTGGGTGCCAGCAGGTGACCCAATACCCGACGTCGAGTGGTTGGGCGCCCACATGCCAGGGTGCTTGGAAGCCCACCCTATGTCACACGTCGAGTTGTCAGCACTCTAATTTTATTTTTTTTAATGTCCAAGAATTCAAGATTTTCACAAAATCTTGATTTCATAGTTTCTTGATCTCATCGAGAATTCTTGATTTCTTGATCTTATCAAAAAAATTTGAAAACTTGATAAAAACTAATTTCTTGATCAAGAAATCAACTTATTTGATTTTTTTATTTCTTGCCACGTTTCAAAAAATTCAAGATTTTCACAAATCTTGAAATTCTTGAAAATCAAGAAATCCAGTTTCTTAACTCGTCTCAATTCTTAAAACATTTTAACATTTAAAATGATTAATAATATTAATCCCAAATAAAGAAATTAATTAATTCAAAACCAATCACACATATAAATATTTAATCTATCACATATATTAAATAAACATAATCGCAAAGTATTAGAAACATACGAACCTTGGCTCTGATACCACTATTGGGTTCGCGCGATCCTAAGAAACGTATACACAGCGGAATTTAAAAATTTTCCAAAACATAAATATACATTACATCACATGTAATTAAAACAAATCTCAAAACCCTTTTTTGATTATTCAGTTGTGTGTTTTCTGATAGTTAAAGTAAAAAAGTTTGAGAAACCCTTACCTTAATTTGCACTCCGGCTGATGTAGGAATTGAAACGATTCTTATCACTCCTAATCTTTTTCTTCTATGTTTAGTGTGTCATCTACCCAAAGTTCTTATATCTTTATTTCTTATCTTTTAATGGATTCATTGGTCAAGGTCATTGTTCTTGCAGGATTGTGAATCAGACGATCCCATGAAAAATACCCTAATGGAATTTCGAGTCTCATTTTTCATTATGAGGTTCGTATCATTTAACGATAAGAATAATGAAGTATCATGAAAGCATCCATTGCATGTTCCTATTGGACTACGTTATCCTTGCATGAAAGTATTTTCATGTTTTTCAATTCAAAACCCCTTTGATTGAAATCTGATTCACTTCTAGGATTCTAAATATTATCCCTCTAACGGTATCCACACCTTAGGTGCCCACTCGCAACCGAATTCTATGCTAGTAGTTTTCGATTCGATAATTCTATCCCAAAATAATTTTATTTGGAACAAGATCATACTAACAATTAGTGTTTTAGGTGTTTAATTTAATTCTTAATTCTACAATTGAATCAAGAATTAAACTACATAAATGTTGGTGAACTTTTGGAGATTGAAAGGAAAGGAAGGAGGAATTTTTGGAGATGAAGAAAACCATTTTTCTTCAAGAGAAAGTGGTTGTTTTCCACGTTTTTTCTTCAAAAAAAATTTGTAAATAAAATCCCCATAAAAAGCATCCAAGAAGATTGTCAATAAAGGCTACCACAAGTCCTTTTCATGTAGGACTCTTCTTCCTTTCTTATCTCCAACTCTTTTAGTAAATTTCTTTATTTCATAAGGACTTTCTTTTTTCCTTATTACCTCTTAGAAATTGAATTCTCAATTCAACTTTCTCTAGGAATTGGATTGCCAATCTAATTTCCTGATGGGCTTCCTACAAGCCCACAACTAATAGGTCTAGGCCTGAGTAATCAATTAGGCCCTATTTTAATTAATTCAATTAATTAAATTAATTTATTTAATTAATTAGGTCCATCTTAATTAATTAATCTCATCAATTAATTAAATATTTCAATTGGGTTCCCTAATCCAATTAGATCCAATCAATAAATCTAATTAATCAATTGAATTAATTAAATTAATTCCACACTTGAATTAATTTAAACCCCATTAATTAATCACATTAATTAATTTAAACCAATACTTGGATTAATTTCTAGACTAGAAATGGACTTGTCCAAGTTTTGTGTGTGACCCCTTAGGTTCACTTTAAGTTAGTCGTGAACTCACAACTCTTGTAACTTAGTTGAACAATTAATTATTCTGATTAATTAATCCAATTAATTAATTCTCTTGGAATTAACTCACTAATTCTAAGAACCCACAAGACATGGGAAGCACCTAGCAATGCATTATGACTCATAGACTAAAGTAAATGTGCGAACCTATTCTAATTACGAATACCATGCAAGTATGGTCCTTCCGTCATCTAATTTTCCAATTAAGCCTAGGGTATGGATGTTAAGTCAAAACCCCATTAGCTTAATAACTATATTTCCATTGCTAGTAGCTTAACTCGATGATAAATAATTAAAAAACCCCACGTCTAGTTTTCATCCAACCTTGGCTAAGGATGTTAGAGTTAAGTATAGTAGAACACATAAGAGATTCATCTATTCATCTAGATGACCACTCAATGATCTCCATACATGAAGATGTTACACCCAATATAAACCCTTTGTGATTGTCATGCAATTAAAAAAATACATCAAAGTACAACATGTCGTGCACAAGGTTACCATGGTGCCTCAAGTCCAAGAACTAATTCTTGTACTATCGTAATGAGAAAATCCCATTCAACAATAGAATATTTCCAATTGGGAATTTTCAGGTGGAGTTTTTCAGTATACTTGTTCGCAGCAAGCACCCGTACATGCACTAGTGTCTCCACACCAATACCTATGGAATGAGGCATCCTACTTTCGAGCCTACATCGTATGCGCAAGTCTCAACAGGGTCATTAATGTCCTATCTCATTGATCCTTAACTTGGAACATTTTAAGATCACAGTCTTAGAGGCATAATCCACTATCACCATCATATACGCAACCACACCCCATAGCTATGTGTAATCTAAGAACTTTATCTAATTCTTATGATGAATTTAAAATAAAAATTTCCATTTAAATGATATTAATATAAATAAGAATACTTCACAAGAGTATAAGAATGGCCAGATCAATTGACTTGTCAGGCACTACTCTAACAGCAAGTTAATGAAAAAGGCCAAGTGATCTTCACACCATGCTAGGAGGAATGAAATAGTTGACCCTCCTATTAAGGGGAATAAAATAAATGGATCCTTAACCACAGGAGTTGCATGGATGAATTGAAAAAGTACAAATAAAAAATATGCATACGAATTGAAAATATTCATCAATGTAAATTAAAGTTAAGCATTGTCAATAAAATCAGAGTTAAGAAATCATTTAAGCTTAACCTTTTGATATCTAAAAAATCCCCATAATGAGAATGAACAGATTAAACTTCAAACTAGTTGGAGATCGAAGGTAAATAAGTTCAACAATGAGATCGAGTTGTCAGCAGGTACTGGAGAAACTAAAAGTGATAGAGAAGAGGATAAATAAATAAAAGAATCTCTAGGTGCCAGATGGCTCTCAAGTTGAGCTTTACCCTCCCAGCTTCTTGCTACACAACTATGGCCATAAGGGAGCTATTGAAGACATCAACCTCCATATGTATCAATGCTAAACTTGCTTATCTCTGTATCAACTTATTTGCATTAGCTAATGTACTATCTATAAATTACACTGGAGTAGATGATACCATAGTGTTCAAAAATCAGAATATGTGATTGCTTGCTGGATTTTTTCATAGTTATTAAAATTATCAAATATCTGTAAAAATATCTAGAACATGAAATTATATGCTTAGCTTAATATTGCTTGAAGCTATTATGGCCTATTTTCTATCTGCATATGTATGTCTATATATACTCTAAACCATATAGGGAAAATAGCAGCTCATCCTACTTTAGATTTGCTTTACCTTAGTTCATTTTAGATGTCATTTAAATTTAACTCATTTTAACAAACAATTTCATATTAAATCTACCATTCGTTAATATGATTATCGCAAAGCAACTATTTTTTTGTACTTCTTGGGCATGCTGGAAAGATGACTTACCTTTCTTTCTTTCTAGAACACCTCATAATGACTACAAGATTCATTGGAAGAAAAATTCAAAATCAAGTAACACGCAATTTGCAAGATTTTGATACAACGTGCTCAATAAAGATTCATCATCCATGACAAAAACTAACTACACACAAGAATCGCCATATTATATGACTAGCAATCTTCCTATCCTCTAAACTCTATATAATATAAAGTAAGATTTATCATAGACTATCGATCATCAAGATAAATCATTCAATCTCAAAATATGAATCTAATCAAAATTTTCAATAAAAAAATGCTTGCTCTAGGACTTTCATCACATACAACATGTAATTACACGCAATTCGTCCACAAAAATTGAAAAAAAAATAGCTTAATTTTTCACAAGACACGGGTCATAATTCCCACCCCCAAACTTAAATGTAATATTGTCCTCATTGTTGAAAGCATTAAAGAACACAAGGGGAAAAATAGAAACTCCCCTATTTTTCAGTGGATGTGCATCAATGAGCATGAGTTTCTTTGAGTCCATGAAAACTCCATACACCACCAAGGAGATGGAAACCTACAACCACAAAGAGGGCAAGTAAAATAGAATGGGCACAAACAACTAAAGTGAAAAGAAATCTCAAAGAAAGCAGCTAAAGTGAGGGATAGAATTAGTTCTAAGTTATAGTTATTAGCTTGACTTTAGAACCTCTATAGGGAGTAGGCAAAAGAGGTGGTGGACTTGTGACGGTCAATGCCACCCCCAAGTAATACTTAAACCACTACCCATTTACCTTGAAAGCGCCCATTTTTGAGTGAATACCGCAATAATGGTATCATTTTCTCATCTCAATGATTCTTGACTTGGAATGTTTTAAGACCACAACCTTAAATGCATATTCTACGATCGTCATCATATGTCAGACTATGTTTGGTCTAAGGACCTCATCTAATTCTTATAATGATGAATTTATGATGAAAGTTACCATTTAACAATATTAATATGAATAAGATTGTCTCCACAAGAGTATAAAGACGACCAAAACCATTAGCTTGTTGGGCACTACTCTAACAAATTATACTTCAATTCTCACTAATTATAGGATAATCATAAGGAGAATATTTTAGGTGCAACTTAGTCATGTATGGAGGTTAATGAGTGGTCAATAAAGAATCAATCACCTATCTAGATGAATAGGTGAATCTCTATATTTTTCGTAGTACTTGACTGGGAAATCTTTTGCCAAAGTTGGATGTATAGTAGAAAATAATTTTTTAATTTCATCATGGAGTCAAGTAACAATGAAGTAATACATAGCTATTAGGCTATTTAGGTTTCAACTAATAATCCGTACCTTGAGTTTAATCAAAATATTAGTTGATGGAGGACCGGTACTTATAATTGAAAAGTTTGGCTACTTCACCTATATCTAGGTCTTCATGGCAAGTTGCTAGAAGCTAACCATGATTGATGGGTTCTTAAAATTAAATGGTTAATTATAAGAGAATTAATTAATTGAGTTAGTTCATCAGAATAAATTTAATTGTTCAATTAAATAGCAAGAATTGTGAGTCCACTACTAGCTTATTGGTTAATATAAGGGGTCATACACTTACTTTGACAAGTACATTCCTTGCTAAATGACAAGGGAATTAATTCAATTATTAGATTAAATAAAATAAATAGTTGGAATTAATTATTTATTATTCTTAATTAATTAAAGGTTTGAATTGATTTTATTAATTGATAGAATCAATTAATTAGATCGAATAAGACTAGGGAAGCCGAATTGAAATACCAATTAATATGGGCCTGATGGGATCAAGACTAAATTAAGAATTGAATAAGGAATCCAAATTCTAAAGGTGAAAAATGAAGTCCTAAAGCAATAAGAACATCATCCAAAAAGAGGTGAAGTTTGAATAAAGGAGGGAGTCCCGTATGTATAGGCCTTAGTGGCCAATGAAAAAGGCCTCTTTGCACCACAATTCTACCATATTTTTTCTTGTAGAAAAATCAGTTTCTCTTGTCCCAAAATAGCCCGAAAACAATGTACTCTCCACTCTAAAAATTGGCCACTAGTTCTTCCACCAAGTTTGATTTTTGTGTTCCTTTATCTAGTACTACTTGAATTAGGAATACAAAAATCTTATACCTAGACATAAAATTACTTTTAATATGGTCCTAAAACCTAAATTCCTTAGGCAAGAATCATTGAATGAATTCTACTAGCATAGAATAAATTGCGAGTGGATATTTAAGTTGTTGATACGCTTAGAAGAGAAATATTTTGAGCTTTAAGGCAAATAAATCCTTAGAGGTTTCAAAATTCGTGGAATCGACAACTCCAAATTTCAGCAGTGGGAGATACTGAATGATTTGTATCTTTCATATCCTTTGCAAATCATAATCATATAGGTGCAAAACCCTAACCTTCCCATACTGTAATAAAAACCAATAATCGATCCAATCACAATTGCAACTAGTACGTTGGTTTACTTAATTATGAATGTTATGACAAGTTTTTTGAAAAAAATTCAAATTCTGTTATGCCATGTATTCTAAGTTGGGTTCACATGATCCCGGGGTATGCGGAGCGAAAAAAATAAAAATTTAAAAATAAACATGCTATAACAATTACAGCAGTACCTCGAATCCAATATGATTTTAACGATCTTGTAATTTTTAATAATTTAATAAAAATTAAAACTTTTTCAATTTATATCTTTTAATGCATTTCGATTATCATAAGGATTGAAGCAATTGATTGCCAACCCCTTTCTAAATTTTAGTTTATAAGAATTCAAGCATCTTCCCTCTAAAGTAGTTCATACTTTGAGTAGGAACACGAAATCAGAATTCCACTAGTAATTCTGATTCCTTTATGAACCTAGTTTATGGAGTGAATATAGTGAACATTAATTTTTGTTATCAACTTGTGATAAAAGAATTAAAAGTTAAAGAAAAAGATAGAATTTTTTGTGGAATAAAGGATAAAAGAAAATAATTTTCTCCTTTTATTTTTTTTATTATGGCCGAAAATTTGAAGGCTAAGAAAATTTGAAGGCTACCATTAGCCTCAAATTTTCGGCCCCTATGTTTTAGATAGGGGCTCAAAAATTCCAAGAGTCTCACTTTTAGTATTTTTTGTTTCCTTTTAATTGGTTCAAAGATTTTTGGTTATCCAAAAAATCTCAAACCCTACCCCTTCATATCTTCCAAAGATATGTAGAGTCTTCCAAGAATTTCAAACTCATAAATTTCCATCATTTTTCAACAACCCAGGTGGGCCTCTCTTAACGGGCCTCATTGAATTGGACTTGGACTTAAAATAAATCCTACAATTAATCTAAATAATTATTTTAGGTCAAATTTAATTAATTAATTTCATCTGCCCCACCTAATCGAATTAAGCCCAATAAATAATCTAATTATTATTTGAGTAAATTAATTTAACAATTAAATTAATTTATGGACTACACAATTAATTTATTCTAATTAAATAATTGTTTCACTCCAATTTGACTTTCTTAATCTTATTAAGTCTAATTAAATAATCTAATTATTTAATTAAATAATTAATTCAACTTATTGAATTAATTTAAGCCTTAATTAATTAATTTTTATTAATTAATTAGATCCAACTTCTTAGATCAATTCCTAAGTTAGAAATGTTCTATCTCAAATTGTGTGTGTCCCTTTAGGTTCACAACTAAACTAGCAGTGGGCTTGCAACATTTGCAACTTAGGAATAATAGTTATTTCAATTAGTTCATCTGCTTGAAATTAGCTCATTAATTTCAAAAATCTCACAAGTCACGGAAAACACCTAGCAAGTATGTCATGACTACCTAAATTTAGGTAAATAGCAAGTGAACTTATTTCAATTACGAGTATCAAACACGTAAGGTACTTCCATTGACTAATCTCTCGATTGAGTCTAGGGCATGGATTAATAGTTGAAATATTAATTGCTCAATAACTATGATTCCATTTCAAGTTTTAAAAACTCATGACGAATCATTAGAAAACCCCCGTTTAACATTCATTCTGCCTTGATCAAGGACTTCTGAGTCATGAACTATGAAAACATAGGAGATTAACTTGTACTACCAAACAGGTGATGGATCTTTTGTTGGCCACTCATTAACCTCCATACATATCAATGCAACATCTAACGTACTCCCTTTATAATTGTCAGACAATCAGAAAATAAATCAAAATGGAACATGACATGCATAAGGCTACCATGGTACTTCAACTCTAAGGACTAATAGTGTACTATCGTAACATGAAATTCTTATTTCGACAAATAATATTTTCAATTAAGAATTTTTAGTGGGCCTGTTCAGTGTACTTTTTCTCTAATAAGCACCCACATATATGCACTAGCATCACTACGATAATATCCATGGAGCGAGACATCCTCCTTATATGAGCATGCATCGTATGTGCGAGTCTATTGGGCTATTCGATGTCCCGTCTCAAAAAGTTCTCGACTCAAAACTAATTTAAGACCAAAGCCATCAAGGCATATTTCATGATCACCATCAAATGCATAACCATGCCCCATAGCTAAGTTTGATCTAGGGACTTTATCTAATTATTATATATAATTAAAGATAAAGAGATTTGCCTATTCTTATTAATATGGTTTTAAAAAGATTATTTTTACAAGTACAAGAGTATAGAAACGTCTAATCTAATTAGCATACTGGGCACTAATCTAATAATATCCCATTTTCCCTAATGCCAATTGCCCATGTACTTCAGGCCCATCTTCTCAAGTTGTCCATCAAATACCTTCTGCATTAGGGATTTGGTCAGTGGGTCTGCTACATTTTCTGTCGAAGTAACTCTATCTACTACAGCGTCATCTCTACCAATTATCTCTCTAATCAAATGGTATCGCTTCATGATGTGTTTGGATCTTTGATGAGATTTTGGCTCTTTTACTTACACAATAGCCCTGTTGTTATCACAGTATATCAATACAGGATCAACAACGAATGAAAATGAAGTTTCTTATCCAAACAACTTCCTTTATTACATTGCATGCAATAATATTTTTAGTTTTGATAGTAGAATCCACAGTCGTCTCTTGCTTGGAACTCTTCCAGATGACTACACCACCATTTATGGTGAATACGTATTCGAACATGGACTTTAAGTCATCTATATCGGACTAAAAACTAGAATTAGTATAGCCTTCTAGTTTTAGTTCTTCAGAGCTGTGTACAAGAAAGATATCCTTAGTTTTTCTCTAGTACTTCAGGATCATCTTTACAGCCTTCCAGTGTTCCTCACCTGGATTAGACTGATATCTGCTCGTGACACTCAGAGCATATACAATATCAGGCCTCATATATAGTATACGATATATTATGCTTCCAAGGGTAGAAGCATAAGGTATGCGGGTTATTCTTTCCCTCTTCTCGGGAATCTTAGGAGACATAGCCCTTGAGAGAGAAACGCCATCACTCATTAGCAAGAACCTCAATTAGATTCCTCCATGTTAAACCCCTTTAGCATTCTATTTATGTACGTAGAGTAGGATAGTCCAATCATCCTTCTAGACCTATATCTATAAATCTTTATTCCAAAAATAAAAGATGCTTATCCAAATCCTTCACGGAGAACTAGTTAGACAACCAAGTTTTAGTTAATTGCAGCAACCAGCATCATTCCCAATGAGTAGGATGTCATCAACACATAACACAATAAATGTCACTGTGCTCCCACTAACCTTCTTGTAGACATAAGGTTCATCCGGGTTCTTGTGAAAATCAAATGATTTGATTGCCTTATCAAACCTGATGTTCCAGCTTTGGGAAGCCTGCTTAAGTCCATAAATGGATCTATAGAGTTTGAAAAAATTTTGCTCACTCCCTCTGGATATGAAGCCTTCTGGTTGCCTCATATAGATCTCTTCCTTAATATTTTCATTAAGGAAAGCGGTCTTTATATCTATCTTCCATATCTCATAGTTATAATACATTGATATAGCTAGCAGTATCTGGATGGATTTAATCATTGCTACTGATAAATTTTTTTCTCATAATCAATTTCTTACTTTTGAGTATAACCTTTCTCGACCAGTCGTGCTTTGTAGATCACTACCTCTCCATTTACTCCAACTTTCCACTTGTAGACCTATTTGCAGCCAATAAGAAATATTTCATATGGTGGGTCCACCAAGGTCCATACATTATTGGAGTACATGGAGTCCATTTCGAATTACGTGGCATCTTGCCAACTTCCCAAATCGATGTCAGACATCATCTCTCCATAAGTCCTTAGATCAATATCCAATGGGAGATTGGCCTCCTTATTCTCTAACAAAAGGCCATACCTCTTAGGTGGCTTTAAGTTCCTTTGGGATCTCTTAGGAGGTTGTATGTCCGAAGGCCCAGCCTCAACTGGTTTGCCCATTACTACATCAATTGGGAGGCTTTGTGATTCTTGAATTTCTTTAAGTTCCATGACTTAACCATTTTTATCCAATAGAAAATCCTTCAGTAAGAAGGTGGTTGTAATGCCCAATTCTCTCCTACATAGTCAATAATAAACATCTTGCATGAATATGCATCTAATCAATGTGCATTATCAAATTATAGCATACAAATAGCATGATTGTTATTATATGCTCTAGTTATGCTTTAACATGCACTAGTACGTGAAATATGAGATCAAACTTTTATTTTTTTTTATTAACATATTACTTAAGTGACTTTTTGCAGTGAAAGGCTTGGTATCTCAGTTAAGAAAGATTGATGTGTTGAATAGCCATGAAATGAATTATTCATATTATTCCATACTTGTTGTATTCTAAATTGATTAATTGCCTAAATATTTGCTTGAAATATGTTACAGTTTGTTGCTTATATTGTGTTTAGAAGTTCCTATGAATGATTGAAAATAATAGTAATTAGTTTGCTTAATCGATGGTTAGAATTAATTTAAGTTAGAATCGAATTTACTCATGTTTATTTGGATTGTGTGTATGTTTTAGGGATTATCCTTATTTATGTTTAAATTATTAGTGATTTAGTGGCTGCCCTAATGTTCAATGTCTTGAATTAGTAGTAAAATATGGAATATGCATTATTTTTTAGATTATATAATTGATATGGAATTATTCACAAAGGATTGAAAAGTGTATATGATTTTAATTAGAATAGATTATGTGATTTATTAAAAAGATATTGAATGGTACATGATTTGATTATGTTAGGCTTTTAACACATCCTATCTTCCAAAGAGATTGATCTTTTCACTTAGCACAAAATGGACTTGAGGTAAGTTGAATCTTTCATTTGTTGTATCACAAGAATCATATAATGTTGTTCATGTTTTAATGTGATTGTCATTATTTGTCAAATGATGTAATATTTGATACATTTATGGTTCATGAAATATGATACTATTAAGAATATAATGAGGTTTTTGAAAAAAAAGTATCATAATTGATTGATGGTCAGGTAGACAAGGGATGCGGGAGGGACCGACAAACCCAACAAATGGTGGCAAATACTTGAGGTTGAAAAATCAATATAGGAAAGCCACAATGAATGAGACAGAATATGGCTAATACCTTAGGTTGAAAGACCAAGTATGAAAAACCCGTATTATTTCTCTTATTGGCCAATCATTATGAACAGGTTCCGAAAACCATGTTCTATTGCTATTAGTTAGGTACCACACTTCAAGGGCCCTAAAGAATGATTTATGAATGAAAGTTATTAAATTGAATAATATATTAAATGATTTATGATATGTGTAAGTATGCTATTTGTTATTGGGTTAGTTTCACCTCACTGAGCCTTTAACTCATTAGATTCATGTGATGCAGGTAGAAATGTGCAGGTTTAGAGGTTGACTGAGTCTCCAGCGCGGTCAGATAGAGATTTGTTCATGCTTCAAGCTGTTTTGTAGTCTATTTTGAAAACTCTATTTTATTTTTAAATAAGCCGCTCTGTTATGATTTTGTAAATAGATATACTCAGTTTTAATTTATGTATATAGTGTGTTTAAAATGAAATGAAACAACAAATGAATTTGAGTTCTTTCTCTTATAGCCAAAAAGGGAACTTTTATTAAAACCATAACTTTGTATTAATGAAAAGTTAACATTTCTTAACTTAACTGTATCAGCTCATTTAGCTTCTGTAGTTAGGTTAAGGGTTGTTACAGTTTATGGTATCAGAGCAGAGGTTTAATCGTTTCTGTAGATAGAAGAAGGCATATGAACACATCCTGGTTGGGAAACTCGGTCAGTTATTTATTTATTTACTTTTATATTTACTTGATTACATTTTTTTTATATTATTGTCATGATTATGCATTTATTATTGGCTAATGAATGAAATGAGATTAGGCATATCAGGTCATGGCACCAAAAAGGAAAACAATGGATGATCATGAGGGTAATCATAGTGTGGTGAATAATTTGACTAATCTCGTTCAACACTAGGCTAGAATACATGGTGAATAGATACAACAATTACTAGATATGCAACAAAAAAGCTAAGAATAGAATCAACGACTTCCTCCACCACAAGCTCGATAGGATACTTCACAAGTTGTGTATGAGAATTTTAGAAAAATAGAACTTGTTGATTTTAATGGTAGGTCTGATCCCATTATTGCAGAGGAATAGGTGAAATCTATGGACACTATCTTTGACTATATGCGAATTGATGATACTGAGAAGGTACTTTGTGCAATTTTCCTGTTGAAGAAGGATGCAAAAACCTGGTGGGAAGGAGCTAAGCTTGTAGTGAATATGGAAGAGCTAACTTGGGAGAGGTTTAAAACAATCTTTTATGATAAGTATTTCACCAAGATGCTAAGTCGCTCAAAGTAAAAGAACTCTTGGAGTTAAAACAAGGAGGGATGTCTGTATATGATTATGTGAGAAATTTGAAGAGGGTTGCAAGTATGTGCCATACATCACCAGAGACAACAATGAGAAGATAGATTATTTTATGAAGGGCCTTAATCCAGAAATTATGAGAGATGTGAGAATGTCTTCAACAACAGAGTTTAGGAAACTGGTGGATAAGGCTTTAATGGCTGACTTAGATGAGAAAGAGATTGAGAAATTCCATGAACAAAAGAAGCAAGTGTTCACTCCAAGAAATCTAAACCAGTTGAAGAAAGGAGAGCAAATATCAAACCAAGGGAATGAAAAGCGTCCTAAAGTTGGGCAGACTTCTACTACAGTTGAAAGGCCTAAATATGCTAAGTGTGGGAAGAATTATTTTGGGGAATGCTATAGTAGTACTAATCATTGCTTTAAGTGTAAAAAGCTGGACATATAGCGAAGGATTACCCAATAGTACAAGGGAGAGTTCAACAGAGAGTATATGCAATGACACAAGAACAAAATGATGCAGATGCTTTCATAGTCACAAGTACTATTTTAATTTCTAGGATACTTGCAATTGCATTGATAGATTCAGGATCTATGCATTCATTTGCATCACGTGCATTTGTGAGAAAATTGGGCATTACACCAGATTTATTAAAAGTAAGGTACAGTGTAACTATTCCATCTAGGGAAGAAATAGATTCCAACCAAATGTTAAGGGCTTGTTCTATTCAGATTAGTGATAGGACTCTCTATGTAGATCTCGTTGTTTTACCGATGCCAAATTTTAAGGTTATTTTGGGTATGGATTGGCTTACCAAATATCATGCAACAATTGATTATAATAAGAAGATTATGATTTTTCAGCCACCTAGGGAAGAAGAGTTTGTATTTAGTGGTACCTCATTCTCACTATCTTTACCAGTTATAACTGCTTTGAAAGCTCAAAAGATGTTGAATAAAGATTATATTAGATATTTGGCAAGTGTTTTGGACATTTCGATCGAACTACAATTGAAGCCAGAAAATATAGATATGGTTCAAGAATTTCTTGAGGTAGTTCAAATGATTTACCAGGACTACCACCAGATCGAGAGATTAAATTTGTGATTAATGTTATGATACGGACCATCCCTACTTCTAAAGCATCATATCGAATGGCACCAACAAAATTGAAAAGTTAAAAGTTCAGTTGCAAGAATTATTTGATAAGGGTTTTATTCACCCTATTTATTCTTCTTGGGGAGCATCTGTGTTGTTCGTAAAAAAAAAGGATGGTACATTGCAGTTGTGCATTGATTATAGAAAGTTGAGTAAAGTAACAATCAAGAATAAGTATCCACTTCCAAAAATAGATGATTTGTTTGATCAATTGCAAAGAGCATCAATATTTTCTAAGATTGATTTGCGCTCTTGGTATATTCAATTGAAGATCAAGGAAGAAGACATACAAAAGACTACATTTTGAATAAAGTATGGACATTATGAATTTCTAGTGATACCCTTTGGTTTAACCAATGCCCCTACAGCTTTTATAGATCTATTGAATAGGGTGTTTAAGAAATATCTCGATAAATTTGTGATTGTTTTTATTGATGATATCCTAATTTATTCATGTGATAAAGAAGAGCACAAGGAACATTTGATGATTGTGCTGCAAGTTCTTAAGGAAAAGTAATTGTATGCTAAATTTAAGAAATGCGGATTTTGGCTTGAGCAAGTGGTATTCCTAGGTCATGTAGTATCTAAGAATGGTATTTTTGTTGATCCAGGCAAAGTAGAAGCTGTCATTAAGTGGCCAACACCAACAAATGTATCAGAAATAAGGGGTTTCTTGGGATTAGCAGGGTACTATCGATGATTTGTTCTGGGATTTTCAAAGATAGCAACTCCATTGACAATGTTGATAAGAAAGAATGTAAAGTTCTTGTGGACTGATGCTTGTGAAAGAAGTTTTCAAGAATTGAAACATAAATTGACTACAACTCCTATTCTTACCATTCCAATAGGAATTGGTAGGTTCGTAGTGTATAGCGACGCTTCAAAAAAAGGTTTGTATGCTGTTTTGATGCAAAATGGGAAGGTTATTACCTATGTTTCAAGGCAATTGAATGAGTATGAAAAGAATTATCTAATCCATGATTTGGACTTGCTGTTGTGGTTTTTGCCTTGAAAATTTGGAGACATTATTTGTATGATGAGAAGTGTGAAATATACACAGATCATAAATATTTGAAGTACTTCTTTACCCAAAAAGAACTGAATATGAGACAAAGAAGATGGTTAGAACTTGTGAAGAATTATGATTCCAGAGTGAAAATGGGAGCACATTACAATGGACTTTGTGCTTGGATTACCTAAAACTCAAAAGGGGTATAATTTCTTATGGGTGATTGTTGATAGATTAACTAAATCAGCCCATTTTCTTCCAGTAAAATCCACATACAATATGGACTAGTATGCTCAATAATATATTAAAGAGATAGTCAGGTTACATGGGGTACCAGTTTCAATAGTGTCTAACAGAGATCCTAAGTTTACAACTACATTTTGGAAGAGCTTGCACAATGCCATGGGAATGAAACTTGCATTTAGTACAACATTTCATCCACAAAGTAATGGGCAATAAGAAAGGGTTATTCAGATACTAGAGGATATGTTAAGAGCTTGTGTGCAAGATTTTCAATGGAGTTGGGATGCGAAGCTTCTATTAGTGGAGTTTACTTATAATAATAGCTATCAATCAACAATTGGAATGGCGCCTTATGAAGCATTGTATGGAAGGAAATATAGATCTCCAGTTCATTAGGATGAAGTTGGAGAATGAAGCCTACTTAGTCCAGAAATAATTCAATATATGGTAGTGGAGAAGACAATAAAGATTGCGCAAAGTAGACAAAAAAGCTATGCAGATAAACAGATAAAAGATCTAGAGTTTATGTAATACCCAAGTCTCACACTACTAACTTGGTCAATATGATTCATGCACTACATGCTACTTATATACTAATTTGCATTAACATCTACATCGTTTCTTTTATAGCATTCTTAATCATTATACCTCTAATGCTATCATTTGATGTTAGTGGTTGAGATCCTATAACCTAATTAAGTAATTCTATGTGTAGATAAGAAAAAGAATATATTGATCAATATATTGGATATTCATAGATTATATGTTATAATTTTATAAGTATTAAAAGTGTCACTAGTAAGCTTATATGATTCGGTTTAATTAGATTGATGTGTTTTAAAGGTATACATCCATAGATTAACATGATTTAGATATCGGACATGATATAATATGATTTAAGTGTCATAATACAAGGTTCATATGTACATGTGATTTTAGAAAAAGAAAACTAGACAATCATTTAAAAATCAGATGTCGATCGGTTTGGAGATCAAATGAACGGTTAAGAAATTAGGGCATAATGTATCATCCGATCATATGGAGATTAAAGTAGGTTGTACATAGATAAATAAGTAATGAGAAACACTAGATTAGGGTTGTATAAGGTGCAAAAAATATCAGATTTGGAACCACCACTTTACACCTCAACCTTGCCACCTCAAGCGTCCACCTCAACCTTTCTTCATTTCTATCATTGAACACGACCATAAACCATTTTATGAGCTATTTCACATCCCAAACCTTCATATGGAATTTTATAAATTTCTCTCAAGTAATTCCAAGTAAAGAAAAAAGTGAAGGAAGCAAAGGGAAGTAAGGAGGAGCAAGTTGAAGCTAAAATCTGTGCATAGGTGAGTTTTAACTCATGTTTTTTATTTAAGTTCTTGAATTTCTTGAGGGTTTATAATTTTTAAAGCATCTATTATTGATTATAATCATTTTAAGATGTTATTTGTGGTCTTATAATTCATAAAAGAAGGATTTTTAGTTGCAAAATCACAATAAAAATTATTAGGGACAGAAACTGTATACTTGTTGATTTTTAATATTTATGCTTTATATATGCATAATAACTTGATCAAAACCTATGTATTTCACCATATATGTGTTTATACATGAGTCTAGGTGATGTATGTAAGTTTAGAAAGGTTATAAATTGTAATATAGTGTGATAATTAAAGAGGTGCTCAAAACTGTCTTCTTTGAAATTCAGATTCTATCCTATGTGAATGGTGCTAGTTTTACATCAATAAATCCATTAGTTTTGGTAGTATTTTGACTTTTTTGTCTCCTTATAAATGTTATCTAAGTATGGTGAAAATTTTGGAGTGATTGGATATACTTAAGGATGCCAAAACCATTAATGTCATGAACTGTGCAAAACTGTCACGGTAAGAAAACAATCTGTTTTAGTATGTCATGAAGACAGCTGAACTTGGGAAGATATATCCATGATTTTTAGCAATTCTATGATATGGTTACATTGATATACATGTTATCTAAGTGTGAAAAAAAATTCAGAGTGATTGGATATGCTTAGGGATGTCAAAATTATCATGCAACTAAATTAGACAGCAAGAAAATATGAAAATATGAATCTGTCCCATTTTATAACTTAGCATATTTCAACCTAGACATGTTTCTATTGAGTGGTAAAAATTAGGTACATGATATTAGAGTTATATTACTTCAATTATATGATGTTTACATGAATCCAATGTGAGAAATTAAGGCATTTGAGGGACTAAATTGGGTTCTAGTTTGTGAAAGCATAATTGTTACCTAGATAGCTTGGTGTTTAATGTCGTAGTATGATATTTTATCCTTTCAACTTGCCAAATTGGGAATGGCGCTTGATGTTGAGTAATATTACAGGATATTTTACATCTAATGTTGGAGAGAAACAATAAACAAATCTAGACTAAGCCACCAACAAAGTGAAAGGTAAGTAAAGATCCATTTGCAACTACAATGCATGAACATAGTATGTCTTGAATCATTTATACCTAATGTGTTGATGATATTAAATTTGACTGAGAGTCTTATGATTTTTGAAGCATATCGAGAGCAAGATGACTTGCATTTTATATTGAACATACCATTCATGAGCATTTACATGTGCATGCACAACATATGAGTATAGTGGAGGTTCTTGCATGCACGATATGATTTGAGACATGGTTTTCAGAAAGAAAATATTTTGGTTGGCCACTACTAGTGTACCGAGGCATGCAAGGTATGCTTATATGATATTTTGGGGAGCCACGAGTGTTACTTATCGGAGGATCACAGGGGTTGATAGGGAGTGTGCCTCTGGTGGTCACAAGAGGGTGGACCACTTGATTGTGCTCTTATTGACTTCGCTAGTGGGAAGACTTCTAGAGGGTCATAGGGGAAGACAGGGGGTGGACCTCTGGTGATCCTAGAAGATGGCCCTTGGACTGAGTCAATTTGTTTATGGCCATGTGATTATTAATATTGTTCAGAACTCTATCCGGTGCATAGTAGGTGGGCCAAGGGCCCAATAAATGAAGCGATTTTTAATAAAAACTCTTTGATTTATGAGTACTCAATTTGACACATTTATAGCATCATATCTTAGAGTTGAGTTGCATGAGATTTTATATCATACTCTTGTCATGCATGATTTTTACTTATTGAGTGTTAGCTCATGTAGTTCATGCATTGTAGGTGAACATGGTGAGACTTGAGACCTCTGGTTTACTGGCTGGCAGTGGAGCTCCTACAGGCTTTCAAAGATCAATGTACTTTGATGACGACCTGTTGGGCTATTTTGTGGACTGTGTTTTTTATTTTACAGTTATTATATTATATTAGTGACTTTATCCTGTATATCACTTTCAAAACTCCTTTGTGATAGAGAGTTTGGGTTTGTGATGGTTTTGATAGACTTGGTTAATGTTTAATAACTACCTATGTATATACAGTGTTACAGGATATGAAAGCACTTTACTTTTATCAATGTTTTGTTGAACTGAGTAAAAAAAAGTTATACACATGCATACGTGCACAAATTATGTTGCACAGGTTGTTTATATATATATTTATACATATTGTTGGGAGGTTGTGACAATTTTCCATTGGGGATCATGTGTTTTTAAAAGTAGCTCCCATGAAAGGTGTCATGAGATTTGGAAAGAAAGGAAAACTCAGCCCAAGGTATGTCGGCTCATTCGAGATTCTCGAAAGAATTGGTGATAAATCTTATAGAGTGGCCTTACCTCCATCATTGTCTAATGTTCATAATATTTTCCATGTGTCTATGTTGAGGAAATACATTTCAAACCCCTCTCATGTGCTGAGTTATGAACCGTTGGAATTGACTTCTGATTTAGCCTATGAAGAGAAATTAGTGTAAATTCTGGATTAGAAGGAAAAAGAGTTGAGAACGAAAAATATTCGACTTGTTAAAGTATTATGGAGGAATCATTCTATAGAAGAGGTCACGTGGGAAAGGAAAGAAGAAATGCAAAGAAAGTATCCGGAATTATTTGGTACGTCAAATTTTGAGGACGAAATTTTTATATGGAATGAAGGATTGTAATGTCCAATTCTCTCCTACATAGCCAATAATAAGCATCTTGCATGAATATGTATCTAATCAATGTGCATTATCAGATTATGGCATACAAATAACATGATTGCATGAACATGAATAATTATTATTATATGCTCCAGTTATACTTTAACATGCACTAGTACATGAAATATGAGATCAATTTTTTATTTTTTTTATTAACATATTACTTAAGTTACTTTTTGCAGTGAAAGGATCGATATCTCGGTTAAGGAAAATTGATGTGTTGAATGGTAATAAAATAAATTATTCGTACTGCTCCATACTTGTTACATTCTAAAGTGATTAATTAGTTAAATATTTGCTTGAAATATGTTACAGTTTGTTGCTTATATTGTGTTTAGAAGTTCCTATGAATGATTGAAAATAATAGCAATTAGTTTGCTTAATTGATGGTTAGAATTAATTTAAGTTATAACTGAGTTTACTCATGTTAATTTGGATTGTGTGCATATTTTAAGGGTTACCCTAATATTTATGTTTAAATTATTAGTGATTTAATGGCTGCCCTAATGTTTAATATCTTGAATTAGTAGTAAAATATGGAGTATGCATTATTCTTGAGGTTATGTAATTGATATAGAATTATTTACAAGTCGACATCCATCAACACAAGAAAAAAAAGCATGAAAGCTTATGGGTTAAAGCAACGAAAAACACAAACATAGATAAAGAAAAGTAATAGCTAAATATGCCTAAATCTAGAAAGTGAACATATTTCAAAAACTAACTAAGCAATTTTTAAAATGTAATAGAAAAAAGGCTTGGGTTACCTCCTAAGATGCGCTTGGTTTATAGTCGTCAGCCCTACTATCTTCTTTACTCATCCTAAATCTAAAAATAAGTGTTTGTCATGCCCTATCTTTGTGTGCTCTAAGAGTGTAAGTGATCCTTCTGGATAGCCAAGACGAGGATGATTCGTAATAGTATCAATGGCCTTTTGAACATCAACAAGTGTTTTCCCTTTTACTGCAATTGGTCTTCTAAACATGGTAAAGATGTACCTATCTTTTCCATATTAAAAATAAAAAAATCTATAGAACACAAGAATTGAGTTACCCTAGTAGGCTTTGCTTCCTCTAGTGCATGCTTTCTGAAAATAAACAATAAAATTGAATTAGTGCTTACATCTAGATCACATAATTCTATTTTACAAGTAGAGTTTCCAACTGAATAAGGGATAACAAAACTCCCTGAATTAGTAAGCACTTGAGGTGGCTTCTCTTGCAAGATTGCATTACACTTTTCAATAGTTTCGCACTCCATCATTTGTTGTTGTTGGATGACTTTGCAATGCTCTCTTGGATTGATTTCTATATCACTTGGAAAGTTTTCTTTATGTTTTTTAGCATTAATTTTAGTAGCAAGTTGTCTAACTTGAGTTTCTATTAATTTCATTTGAGCTCCTAAACTTGAAGCTAGTTGCCCCAATTGAGTCTCAATGTTGTCTATCTTTGCTTCACACTTATTCAATTGGACTCTTGTTTCACCAATGAAAGTACTTAGCAACTCCTCCAATGATGCCTTTTTCTCACCTTTGGTTTCCATAAATGAAGTTCTAGTGGATGCCATAGAATCCATTCATTGAGAAGCTTCATAAGAAGTTCAAGCTACAAATTGGTTAAAAAGAGCAGAATTTTATGCAGCTAATTATATAAATGAATCTACCTTAAGAACACCGGCAAACCTTTTAACGAAAAAACTCTCAGAAGGCCATTGATAGCTATTAGTAGCTATCTCCTTTAAACTCCTAGCTTTATGCATACAAATATGTATAACCAAATGCAAGGCAAGACACCTTCAAAATATGGAAAGAAAGTAAAAGCAATCTAGACTAAAATCAAAACTAAGTCATAACAATATTAATGCAATTAGCGCCAAAAGCTTGTTCGTGAAATTATGCAAACCGCAAGTACATAATGTCAAGTTTAATACAACAGTGAGTTGAGTTGAGTATCCACAAGAATTGTAATAAAATATTGCAACAACTATTGTAGTTCAAATAGTTCTAATTTTATCTAGAAAATCAAGTAATGATTGATAAACAAATAAGATAAAAATTTCAAACGACAAGAATGGAGTTCTTAGAAGTAATACAACAAATACCTTATGAATAAAAAATTCTAGAGGAATGACTCACATAATTATCACTTATGTTCTTCCTTCCAAAATAGACCAATTCAAGTCAACAACATATGTAAATTAAGAATTCCTAAGTTCATCAATTCTCTCTCTCGAGTGTCGAATTGACTATGAGTTCCAACATGAATTTCAATATCTCTATAAAAATTTAAGAATAAAACTCTACAAAAGTTCAATGAATTCTTCTTTAAAAATTCAAAGGTTTTATAAGCTTCTCAACTTTATGATTCGCAAGTTGGGTTATCCTTACGATCATGTCTAATCTTTCCTCTCTTGAGTGTCAAATCTCATATATCAAACAATCTCAATTAGTGGTCAAATAATCAAGATGAAATGCTAAACAAGATAACACAAACAAGATGAATAGCTTGAACTAATATTGTTTGGAACTCAAAACATAAGATCAAATAAGGTTACATCATCCTCTAGAAAGAAAAGTTTAGTTCATCGTGGATGAATACAACTTCAAGAAATAAAAAAAAAACATAAAAATTGTTAGCCAATTTGTAAAGTGGGAAAAATGATTGAAGCTTTTCTTGTCTCCAAGAATGACTGCCTTGTTTCCAGAAAAGTGAATGGTCTTGTCTTCAAGCACCTAATGGCCTTGTTTGGTTCCAAAAACCAATTCTCCTCTTTTGGTTGATGCTAATCTTCCTATTTAAACTTCTTAAAATTGGAATTAAAAAAATAAGTTTTAACTTTTCCATGAACTGGGGCCGCAGCTCTAAATTCAGGCACCACAGTGCCAAACATTCTGTCATTTGGTGTTGCAGCTCTGATTTTGGACACCACGATGTCAAACAATCTATCCTCTAGCGCCGTGTGGTCTGACCATTCTTCTTGAAAATCCTTTTTAAGATCCTTGTATTCTGAATTTGGTGCCTAGGTTCATTGTATTCAATTTTGGCAGCCTTAAATGGCGCTTAGGCGCTATTGCTGCTGTTTTTTCCTCCTTCACTTCAGTACTTTTACATTATTTAGTCTCTTACAACTATTTTTTGACCTCTTTTGAGGATGAATTATCTTTTGATGTCTTCTAATGAATTATGTATATGTCTTTTCTTTCCATAGAAACTTGAATCAACTAAATATGATATATATGAAGAGAGTTATACCTAAAATACTAAGATGTGTCATTTTAGAAAATTGCAACCCAGTGCTGATTCTTAAACTCAGTTTTTCTCATTGAGATCGATCGAATTGGATTTTGTGATAAACATAGAAGTTATATATCTATGTATTTTCTTTCTAATGGATCAAGAATTAAGTTTAAATAAAATTAGGGCCAAGAGTTGTGATTGAAATATGAAAATTGCCATCAGTAGCACCACAACTCGAATTCTTCAACATTTCAATCAAGTTTTTGATTTCTTTCCATTTTCTTCTCTTATTGTCATTACCTATAAGATTTCAAACTAAATGTATAAAAAGTAACAAAAATACTTAAAAACAAACTAATTGTTAATCAAAATATATATGAATTATTGATATAAAACCAACTTATCACTAGCCTATTTATGAATTCTGGTTCATAAGGATCCAATGGTCTCTCCCGTAAAGTAGTCCACACTTTGAGTAGGAACATAAAATCAGAATTCTACTAGCAATTTTGATTCATTTACTAACCTAATTTGTGGAGTGAATACAGTGAATAATAATTTTTATTATCAACTTGTGATAAAATAATTAATATCTAAACAAAAAGATGGAGCTTTTGGTGGAATAAAGGATGGAAGAAGAAAACATTTTCTCCTTAATTTTTCTGTTAAGGCCGAAAATATGAATGTTACCATTAGCCTCAAATTTTCGGCCCCTATGGTTTAAATAAGAGACTCAAAAACTCCAAGAGTCCCACTCTTGGTATTTTTGGTCTCATTTTAATTGGTTGGAACATTTTTTGTTGTTTAAAAAATCTACAACTCTATCCCTTCATATCTTTCAAAAATATTTAGAGTCTCCCAAGAATTTTAAATTCTTAAGTTTTCATCCTTTTTCAACAACCTACGTGGGCCTCTTCTAACAAGCCTCATTAAATTGGACTTAAAATAAATCCTGCAATTAATCCAATTAATTATTTTTGGCCAAATTCAATTAATTAATTCTATCTACCCCACCTAATCGAAATAAGCCCAATAAATAATTTAATTATTTAATTGAGTAAATTAATTTAATAATTAAATTAATTTATAAATTACACAATTAATTTGATCTAATCAAATAATTATTTCACTCTAATTAACCTTCCTAATCTTATTAAGTTCAATTAAATAATCTAATTATTTAATTAAATAATTAATTCAACTCATTGAATTAATTTTAGCCCCAATTAATTAATTAGATCCAATACCTTGGATCAATTTCTAAATTATAAAAACTCCATTTTAAATTGTGTGTGACCTTTTAGGTTCACAACTAAGCTAGTAGTGGGTTTGCAATATTTACAACTTATGAATAATAATTATTTTGATTAATTAATCCTCTTAAAATTAACTCCTTAATTTTAATAACCTTATAAGTCATGGGAAACACTTAGCAAGTACACCTAGATTTGGATAAAATAGCGAGTGAACCTTTTTCAATTATGAGTATCATACACGTAAGATCTTTCCGTCAACTAATCTCTCGATTGAGTTTGAGGCGTGGATTAATAGTTAAAACCTAATTGCTCAATAATTATGAATCCATTTCAAATTTCAGTAACTCATGACGCATCGTTAGAAAACTCCCTTCTAACATTCATCTTGCCTTGGCCAAGAGTTTATGAGTCATGAACTATAAAAATATAGGAGATTCACTTGTTCTCCTAGATAAGTGATGAATCCTTTGTTGGTCACTCATTAACCTCCTTACATATCAATGCAACATCCAACGTACCCCTTTTGTGATTGTTAAGCAATCCAAATATACATTAAAATGAAACACGACATGCATTAATCTATCATGGTACCTTAAGTCTAAGGACTAATCGTGTACTATTGTAATATGAAATTTTTTATTTCGACAAACAACATTTTCAATTAAAAATTTTCAGTAGGTCTGTTCAATGTGCTTGTTCTCTAATAGGCACCCGCATACATATACTAGCATCACTACACTAATGTCCATGGAGTGAGACATACTTCTCATGCGAGCATGCATCGTATGTGTGAGTTTATTGGGCGATTCGATATCCCATCTCAAAAAAACCCTCGACTTGAAACTAATTTAAAACCAAAGTCATAGAGGCATATTTCATGATCCCCATCAAATATGTGACTATGCCTCGTAACTAAGTTTAGTTTAGGGATTTTATCTAATTATATGCAATTAAAGATAAAAAATTATTTTTACAAATACAAGAGTATAAAAATGCCTCATTTAATTGGAGCGCCAGACACTACTATAACATTCTAGGGCCATGCGACCCAAACAAGGACATTCTTCTTTCAAGCTTGCACAAGATGTACAAGTCTATTTGAATCATCATTGTCCCTTCTCAATGATTCTATGATTTAGAACTAATTTAGATTAAAGACTTAGATACATTTTATTATCGCTATCCTATGCTCCTAATTGAACAAACATTGTATTTATAAATCTATTCAAATTAGTGATATTCCATCTCAATGATTATACAATTTGGAACTAATTTTGGATATAGAAATATATTTCTTGATTACTATTCTATCTGCAACTATATCCTATAACTAAATATGATTAGGGAATTTTACCTAAATTTACCAAATAAATGAATAAAGATGTAAATTAGTTACACATTTGGTGTATGTATATCCCAAATGTAGTGTTGGGGTTGCAGTTGGAAGCCTTTTTTTCTCTTTCTATTTTGACCTTTCTATATTTTTTTTATTCATTTAGTTATTTAGGAGAATTAGTAATTTGCTTTTGTTGCTAAAATTAGAACAATCAATTGTATATAATTAAAAATCCTCCTATGTAGTTTATTTTAAACTGAATTATTCAATCCAATTTATTTCTTTATATGATTCAAATAATGGATCTTTTAAATTTTTATTTGTCTCATCTTTTTTTTTAATAGCTTACATGGTCGAATAAGCTGGTCCAGTGGATTAAACTCTAATTTATTGAGGTCATCTTTTTGATCCACTCTAAAGCATCACAATAGTGAGTTATTACAAGATCCGCGGGCATGGAACAGTAGTAAGGTACAAGGGGAAAAAACGTGAGTATCATAGATTCACCTCCATTTGAAGACAGGAGTATCGTGTACCTACTAACCTCTCTGGGGATCCCGTCTGCATTTTATGGTGGGTCCGAAAGGAGGGTTAAATTATACGAAAGTCCGATCCAAGGGTACAGAAATTCGCTTACCAAACTTACCTAAAGGCCGAACCAGCGGGAAGATCGATCTTTTTCGGGAATTTGAGTTATCAAAAAATAAAAAAATAAAAAATATTGAGTTATTACAAACTACTAGTTAATACTTTTTTGTTTCAAAATTATGTGATGATTTGACATAATATGAAATTTTAGATAAAAATTAAAAAATATAAATTTTGTGAACTATTATGTTATTGTAACTTAAAAGTAAGAGAAATTAATTAATTTAATTAAAATAATAATATAATTCTTTTTTAAAAAATAAAATCTTATTTTAGAATATTTTTAAAAAAATAAAGATAATAAATTTAGAACATAGGAGATCAAACATTAGAAGGCGGTTACTCAATCAAACCTCCTCGTGGACTTGGCGATAATCTAGGGTTTTGGAGGGTGTTTGGGTAGGGAGAAAAGAGGGCGTAATTGGATTTAAGGGATAAGGCAACCTGATTATGCATTCAGGAAATTGTCAGCAGAGTTGAGAAGGAAATCGGCACAAGTGTAATTGAGAGGGAAAATAATAAACAGTTTGATAAAGAAATAGGAGGACAAAATTGGAAGAAGGGAGATAAAAGTGGAAGAGGAAAGCAACAGCTGAACAGGGGATGATTCAAGTTGCAGCAAAGCAGTTTTCAGCTTTCCATTCAAATCCAAAAACTGTAAAACACACAATCGACCGAAAATAAACACAAAACACACTCAGTCGTATCGTAAAAAATTTCTCACGATCCCATGTCATTGAACGCTTTCAAAGAGGCACTCAAGCCCTGCAAAAACAATATATCGTCCTCATATTCTTCTTTGTCTTCTTCACAAATTTCCAAAGAGTTTGACTCCTCAATTATATCAAGAAAGCCGCCTAAATCCTCGCTCTCACGGCAGCTTTTGCGCCTCCAGGAAGATACACTGATAAGCTTAAAAAGAGAGGCCAATTTGAACCCTGGAAGTGAAAATGATGGTGACAATAAAGGAGAGGAGGAAACAGAGGAGAAAACTGGACTGGAAGATCCCAAGTGGGAGTCTTTTCGTCACCTTGATCACACTGGACCTTATGAGCCTCTTGTTTTGTCTCTACCTGGCGAAATTCCTGTTGTGCAGGTGATTTTCGGAGTGCCCACTTCTTAAAAGTTCACTTCCTTTTGTAAAATTTGGTTTAATTTTTATGTATTTAATATTTTTTGTTTTATCTTCCTTAATCTCTGCGGTGGGTCTTATTATTTTTTACTAAATTCATCCTTAAACTTTTAAATATACCAATTTGACATTGTAACTTTTTATTATTTTAATATTTGTATCTATCTCCAAGTTTCAATCTGAAACTTGAATTTTTGACAAATTCCTTTCCGTAGCCCTGTTTGGTTTTAAGTTTTAAAATTTGGTCGCATTTATTTATTTTTTCTAAAAATAATGGATTACTGAAAAACAAAATTCTATTAGTTTTTCTAAAATTTCTATTTTTTTTCTTTCATAAGAATAGGGATGGTTTGGTCTTTTTAACTAAATCTTAGTAGGATCTTTGATCAAATAATACTAGAGAGATGTAATCTAAGGGGAGGTAGATGTCAAAAACTAAATCTTTAGGGCAGGTAGATGCAAATATTTTTTTTTTTGGGAGGCTTATCTTTGGTACATATTAAGAAGTTAAAGTGTACGTTTAAAGTTCAGGGTTCAAATTGGTATAAAACAATAAGTTTGAGAGTCAAAAGATTTTTTTTTTATCCTGTGGTCTTAAGATACATGGGAAATTGTCTTCTGGTAAGTTAGGGTGCCTGATTGGTGAAAATCAACATTCTGACTTTTGTTCACCATCTTGTGTTACTGGCATTTGCTGAATTAATTGCGGTTTGATGTGTGACTTGATTGATGTGGTTTATTTTTCCCATGGGGAAAATGGTACGTTATTAGTTTTGGTTGAATGTGCTTGACTTATTGTGTAGTGTTTATTGTCATTTGCATCTTGTAATATGTATAAGTAGTGAATTTCTTGTGTATATATATGTTCGTAGTGCCGAATTCATTACGTCAACTGCAAGGAGGAGGGGAGTATATACTGCAAATTA
>JAGSPU010000300.1:0-45757 GCA_019321725.1 Paulownia fortunei | reverse complement strand
GATCACTCATGGCTTGATCATTACAAAAACAAGACTGCATGAAATAATAATTAAAGAGGCATCAATCATAAAAAAAATTATACCTTTTGATGTGCAATAATATTTCTGGATTTTTTATCGCAAATTTTATTATATTTTTTGAATAATTGCATCAATTATCGTAACGTGTACATTTTATATATAAAATTTTACGCGTAATGAATAATCAATATGATATAATATACAATACAATAAGATTTGCTAGAAAATCATATTTGAAATATTCCTCCATTAGAAGTGGACATTTACTACGAGCCACGACTAAAATACAACAATTACTATTGGGGAACAGACCCCAAACATAAATTTCTTTCTTTTTTAATCCTATTTTCAGACATTGAAACTCTATCAACAACTTAGGATTCTAATCTTATAAGCTATCACCTAGAAATCCAATCCAGCCATGCAAAAGGGTTCAATGTGATTTGTTTCCAAAAGAAGCCACCATTTCTGACTAAGTGATGTGTTGGGGGTAGGCCCATCCTATGTAATTCCAAGAGCAAAGTGTGTGTGTGATTGAATAATTGGTTATTTCTGGCTTCTTGGAGATGGATTTTTGCTAAATTTATTGCAAATGATAATGAGAAACATGCAGACAACATGGGTGAAGAATGAATGATTGATGTCCAAACCTAACATGCATGCCTACAGAGTTTTTTTTCTCTATCCCAATGCCTTTGTCCTAATGCTAATGGACATGCATAATACTAAATAAATGAAATCCAAGAGATATGTTTTCATAATTCTTTTTTCTTGCCTTTTCTTGTTTTCTTTTTCAAATTCATGTAGGTAACTCACTCATTTTATCTTATTTTATTTTTTTAAAATATTTTGGTTCCCTTTTTTATGATTGGGATTTGGGACCTTCATAATCCAGCAATAATGGCTAAGTTTGGCTGGGAAAAGAACACTTTCTAGTGGTGAAAGCATAATTTTGTTATTATACTGAGCGACACCCCTTGTCTAGATCCTAAAATTATGAGATCTTACGATTTAAGTCTGATTGATAAGGAAATTTTCTCGTTTTGTGACTTGCCTGTTAGCGAACATATAAGTTTATTTGTTCCTCTAATAGAAATCCCATAGGCCACAATATTATTTTGGGAGTTGATTATTCCACAACGGTTGCGATCGAAATGGAATGAATTTCTTTTATAATGTGTTTGAAACCATATAAATTAAGTTTACGTATTGAAATTGATGAAAAACATGTTCTAATTTGAATCGAGTTATTTTCCATTAATTCAAATTCTAAAATTTTAATTTTTAAATATCAAATGCTAATTAAGATTGCATAATAGTTGCCTTTGAAAATTTGGAGGGAGGTTCTAACCCAAGGAGATAAAAGGGGAAGGGAAAGAGGACTTATGAGACCTAGTATTGCCACGTCAAAATCCAAAATGGTAGTTTGAACTAAGCAAGTTTGAAGTTTGCTTATTTAATTTACTGAACCTAATTTGAGTAGGCTGAAATTAAGTCCTTCATTTTGACAGGACCAATTTATGAGATGAGTTTGTTCGACCCAAGGGACGACGACGACGAAAGGGAGGGGAATAGGTTTGAACCCTGACTTTACACACAAGTTGTGAGGCCTGATACCACCACACCATAAAAAATGATAGTTTGAGTTAAACAAATTTAAAATCTATCTGTTTAACTTACTTATATTTGAGTTGAATCTAATATCTAATTTGAGTAAGCTCAATTTAAACTATTCATTTTGACACGAACACTTTCTAAGTAGCCTCTTACGGCTCAACTTAAATGTATTAGTCGTTACAATTGGTTTAGTAAATATCTTTTTACTAATTGTTTAACTATCAATTTATAGATGCTCACTATTTATAGATACTCACTATGGACAATTTTAACATATAAGTGTTTCTTTGAAAAAGTCTTCATGTAATGTGTTATGAGGTTTGTTTAATTTAAACATACTTCACATTTATTTTATTTTTTTAATCAATGAAAATTTTATCATATGAGAAAAGCATACTATACTTCTGAATCATGTCATAAAAATAATAAGCTGAATTTGAATAATAAAAAAAATAATTTAATTTGAACTGAGTTTGTGCATAAAATCATCAACCAAGCCCGATAATATTTCAACTTAAGTCACTTTAAACTCCATCATAAAACCTAATTAGTAGCCCTACACTTGAGTTTGAGCTATACTCATTAACAAACTTGACTTTGAGTCTAGTTTAAGGGAATATATGGTTTTCATATCAATGAAAACTCTCATTTTTCATCTCATTTGGATAAATTTTCAACTTTTTGTTAGAATTTGTGTAGAAATAAAACTCTGTTTGGTTATATAAATTCTAATGAAAAATTTATATGATGTAGAATGATAATATGTTTGGTTTAGTATGTTTTTTTGAAAATTTTCATCAAAAAACGTGATAAAATAATAATTTATATGAATAATATGTAAGTGGTGAGATTCATTGAAATAACATTGTTTGAAAATAAATAATATATAATTTGATGAAACTAATAGTGACAGAGTTTACTTTAAAAATTTAATTGAGATGTAATAATTTATCAAATTAATTTATATGTAGTGGGTCCCATTACAAAATTTTTAAAAAATAATAATATATTATTTAGATATAGGTTATAGTGATAGATTTTATTAGTGTAGATGTTGTAAATTGAGAATACGAGTTGAAAAGTATTTTTGGTGAGAAATAAATGAAAAAAATATTTTCAATGAGAATTAAATAAAATAAATATAATTTATGTATTTAAAATAATAATAATAAAAAAAAAACTCATTGAAACGAAAACTAATGACTCACTCATCTTACAACTGTTCCAAACGCTACCTAGATATTTTAAGTACCATATGGTAATTTCGCAAGGCCCCTTGGACATGACCAGCCGAAGGGACGTTTCTTGTAGGTCTTTTCATGCAAATGTAAAATCTTTATGTCTCAATATCATCATTTAGCAAGTAAATATCTTGCCTTTACATATTTGTTGATAATTAAGATGTCATATTCCACCCCCCCCCCCCCCAACAAAAAAGAATTAAAAAATTAAAAAAAAAGTAAGGTCACATCTTGTATACAGGAACTAAAGTTTAATTTAGTGAGTAATATTTCATTCACAGGCTTTAATTTTTCGTATTGTTACGACTACAAGAAATATGGTATGCAAAAATTTCACAAATTAATTAGATCATAAACATGAAAATTTATTGAAGCCAAAACCATATTTCTATTTAATGACAACCATATTTCTAGAAATATAAAAATCATAAAATTGAGAATGAGGCTAATTTTTACACTATAAGTCCGAATCTTGTTAGTTATTTGATGATGATTGACAAATGACAATTTAACCAACACACGGGGCTCATTTCACAAATACGAATTTATAAGGGTATATATGTCTTTTCACACAATCATTTTTATATAAAACATATCTAGTATTAATTATGGGGGGCAGACTAGCATGAGTATATTTTTTTCATCATTAAATAATGCCTAATGTACGTTCTTGGTGCACAATATTCTCATTTAACAAAAGAGATTCAAACATTTTTCAATGTTGCCCAAAGATTTTGTATTAGTTCATAAGTGAAAATCAAATTGTTACAATCAAATAAAAATGTATCAAGCTATCATCTTCTTACAACCCTAACAAGATAAAGTTATATATAATAATATGACAAATGGTAACTGGTGCACTGAAAAGTATTTGTGGTATAAATATAAGTAACGATGATTCGAATTTTTGGAAGATCTAATAAGGCTGCAGAGGTTGTTGAGCCTCTGTGTGTTGTTGTTCCTGTAGGAAACAAAACGAGCCGCGTGTCAGATTTGAGTGCGAGTATGTTGTGAACACCACACGATCGACTTTACCTGAGACGTGTCCTTGGATGGGGCAATTTCTCTGCAAGATTTAGTTAAAACGTAGACCTTGAATACTTGAATATAAAAAAAAAAAAAATATAACAAATCTTATCTTCACCACCCCTTGTCGTGTGCTGAATCGATGGAACCTGGTCGAGTTCAAATCTATTTACTCTTGTCCTTCCCACTCCCATTGATTTTAGCTTTCCTCTTCCCCTAAAAACCACAATGAGCTATAATTATCTTGAATCGAGGGGTAAAAAAGAAATAAAAAATGAGAAAACAACTATGAAATTTTACATTTTCGATCAATTTTTATATGTTTTCACAGGGTTTAAAATGCCAAAAACACAGAGGAAAACAATAGTTCTTTTGCATAGAAATTAACAAATGATAGAAATATGGTGTGTTCTTGGAATAATTTCTGGTTGGCTCCAAAAATAACACTTTTCTTTTTTTTAAATTTTATTTTTTTGGTTTGTAGGCAGATTTCAACATCCATCACAAGCACTGAAAATGGCAGCCCAACACACGTTTTACAGTTCAACTCCCAATTTGTCTTGGGAGTAAGACAAGGACCTGATTTCCCTCGTGCCCAATTCGAGATAAATACATTTATAGAAAAAATAAAAATTAATTGGTCTTCACAGTGTGTGTGTGTGTGTATATATATTTAATGCTATATATTACATGTCCATTTTATACCTTTTTTCATCTTATCTACGTTTTGATAAGAAATTACTGCAATTAATTCACTTGAATGCATTTAATAAATTAACATACACTTTCCCAAAAAAAAAAGAGAAAAAAATATAAAAACTTATGATAATTTATCAATAATATATAATATTTCTTTATACTTCAATTTATGGACTCATTATTGTCATTGAATATCTATGAATGGACAAGCAATTGAACCTTATAGGAGTATTAAGTTATTGTTATCGGAAACTGTTCATTAAATAATAGATTCTTTTTTTTATCGGATTAAATTTAAGAGAGGATAAGATCTTTTTTTTTGCCGACTAATATTAAGAGAGGACGATTTTTCCTAATTATTCGTTTTTCGAGTAAATTCAAATACAATTACAATTTATACACGCTTGGAGATCCTATTATTCGTTTTTCGAATAAATTCAAATATAGTCACAATTTATACACATTTGGAGACAATAGACCTGCCATGTTCCTTCTTTTATAAGAATTTGAACACTAATACTCATTGTTAAACTTCAGTATGTCTTATCGCTATACTATGTCCGTGGATCTAAATAATTGACCCTTTTAATTTGAGATGAGCGGTCATAGTTGAAAGTAAATTTTCAAAAGCAAGTAAATAAATATGACTAAAATTTAGTGGACTTTTAGTAATTATATGCAATTATCATAATGTTAAAAGTATAGAACACATTAGTGACTATAATTAGACATACGAGAAAAACTTTATGTGGTCTCCATTATTAATTGATTAAGTTAGAGGTTCAATCAAGAACTAGCAAGAATATCAATATATCAAACTTAACCTGTGAATGTGGGCTTAAAAATTTTTAATTTCTAATTAAATCAAGATTCATTTATATATATATATATAACCAAGAAAAAAAGCGTACAGACAAATCAAAATAATCAAAATAAAATAATTCTACCTAAATATATTCTCATTGCCATCAAAATAATTGCTCTTTCATTACCACTACATTCATTTTGTTGGAATTACTTTAATTTTGCTTCAATTTGCTTTTGACCAATTTACTTTTGTACAAGCAAGGAAAATTCTTTGAAAATGACACATGTAGCCTTGTGGCATCCACCCCACCATAGAAGAGTGCCATTTTGGGACAATAGAACTAGTCTACTTGATAATACCTTAAAGTGTTATAATGGATAATTTATTTAATTCAATTAGAAATACTTTAATAATATTATAGAACAACATTTATTAAGTTTTAAAATATCAACTTTTAACTATTGACTTTGCCAATATGTAACCTTGCTTGATTTTTTAAATATATGGTTTGCTCTTATAAAAAAAAAAACACTTCTTGAAAATTATTTCTGATATATATAAATTGACTTCAGAATTGCCACAAAATTTCAATGAATTTTATTGTTGTTTAGGTCAACAATATGCATATTTTTTTATTAGAATGCAACATCTTTGAAATGTTTATTCAATTTAAAGATTTTTCTTTTACCAATTGAAATTCCATTTTTTATGAAATGGGTCTTTAAAAAAACTATCGATTTAGGCCAAAAAAGAGTATATTACATAAAGTTATCTTAAGAAAAATCTAAAAAATAGGAGAAAGAAGGGAAAAAATTTATATTATATATAGTAAAGAATACCATATTTGTTAATTAAAATGAAAAATTAAATTCCATAATAATAATTACCCTTTTCTCTCTCATAAAATTTCCATCTTCCCTCTCTCATCTCTCTGAGATGATTTTCTTAACAATTGCTCTCTCTCTCTCTCTCTCTCTCCGTTGATAAGCACACGCAACGAACACACACACACTTATGCGAATATATGTATACGTATATATATATTGTTACTTGAAGAGGTAGGTTTTCTATTACCTTTTCTATTTTTGACACTGCAATCGAAGAGCACACGGCTTCAGAGGTACGTTTCCTTTTTCCAATCAATTGCGAATTCATACCACATATACCGTTTGTGACCTTGATCCTCATTTCGTTCGCTTTGTAAATTATGCTTTTTGGATCTTGGTTTCATTTGATTTTTTTTTAGTCCAGTTATTTTCTTGTTCAATTGTATTATTTCCAGAAAATGAGATTTTTATAGTTCATTCAATTTAATCAGGTGATATTATGTATCTAGCGGGTGGTTTCGATGGATGGAGAGGATGCTGTTCTATGGGATATTTTGATCTCCTCGGGTCGTTAGGCCTAGGGTTGGGTTTGTTTCCAGAGTGTAGATTTTTTGGAGTTTTGTGTGACTGATTATGTATTGTCGATACTTTAGGGAAGCTGGGATTTGTTCTTTTCAGGTGAAGTTTTGAGTTTTAGGTTTTGTTGTGGTTGTAACTGGGGGTGGTAGGTTTTAAAGGGTCGGTGAGGTATGGCTGGTGTTCAGCAACAACTGCAACACAAACCTGAGAACATGGCGAGTGATGTGCGCTCTGAATTTGAGAGGGGTTTGGAGGAGTTGATGTGCGGGCATTATGATGAATGCATGTCCTTTGCTTCCTGCAGTTCACCCAGAACAACGACTACTGAGGATGAGGAGGATGAGGGAGAACAGCTCGTCAGAAGGAGGAGGAGGTCGGATCTTGATGGTGATGACTTGGCAGAATCTTCTGCTGCCAGGAGGCGCCACTCGAGGATTTTGAGCGGGTGGGCTGCCCGTCAGGCGCAAGAGATGATCACGACAATTGAGAGGAGGAATCGTGAGTCGGAGTTGATGGCACTTGCAGGATTGCACACTGTGTCCACGCTTGATTCATCGTTCTTGAGGGAGTCGCAGTCCCCAACCTCAGGGCGTCAAGGGAATGTGGAGAGGCTCAGCTCCCGTGCGTCATCTATTTTGCAGATGTGGCGAGAGTTGGAGGATGAACATGCACTTAGTCGTGCTCGGGAGAGAGTGAGAGATAGATTAAGGCAGCAGGGAAGTGTCGATTCTAATACAAATGCATCCATACTTATGTCAGAAAACAGGGAGACTGAGAATCACAGTAGCCTGGAGGATGCTAGCGAGAGTGAGAATGATTATGCAACTTGGTCCCACGATCAGTTGGGTCCACATAATGGGAATAGGGACCATGACAATTCTAGTCGCGAGCAATCTCCTGATCTTGGAGAAGTTGAGAGGGAGAGGGTGAGGCAAATTGTTCATGGATGGATGGAGACTGGTATCAGTGACACTTCCTCTAATGTTATGCCAAGGAATGACAGTCCTAGAGCTGAATGGCTGGGGGAAACTGAGCGTGAGAGGGTGAGGATCGTGAGGGAGTGGATGCAAATGACAAGTCAGCAAAGAGGTTCTCGCAGTGGACGCAGGGAAGAACAAGATAATGGACTTGGCTCTCAAGTTGATCGTGTCCATGAAGGGTCTGGCAGCAACCATGAGGAAGCTCAGCCTGAGCATGTTCGCAGGGACATGTTGAGGCTGCGAGGAAGACAGGCTCTACTTGATTTGCTTGTAAGAATTGAAAGGGAAAGGCAACGGGAACTTCAGGGTTTGTTGGAACATCGTGCTGTTTCTGATTTTGCACACCGCAATCGTATTCAGGTAATTGTACAAATATTCTTGCATCGTAATTTGTTAAAATATATTACCTTACTCAATAAAGAGTGCTGATTTTTTTTTTTTTTCCGTATACTTGCTTCATCTTGTATTAGATTTGTACAGGATTTGATGTCATATTTAAGCTTTAACCTATTAGTTCAATTTGAAAGTTCACAACTACAAAGAGAAAGTCAGCAGTTCAGTATATGTATTTGCTAAGTCATGACTATGAGAATGGTGCTTCTTATAGATTTGAAGACATAAATTATTTTCGGTTGCTCTTGATATTAGGTTGGGAAGGCACTAATGGTTTTTGTTTTATTATTTCAGGAGGTTTTAATGTTTTATTGTTTATCTGATACTCTGATACTAAACAGTTTTTGCTTCCTGGTTCTAAGTAAATTGTATTTCAGTTAAAGTGTAAATTCACCTATGTAGACTTTTCTCTTCATGAAACCTTTACCTATAGAGTTGCTGAGTTGTATATAACTTCTCTTTTGTTAATGCTAGTGATATAATTCTGTGTTTGGAGATTGGTGATATCATTTCATTTTCATCTATCTGGTTATCATTAAGTTATCTTTACATCATATATAAATTAGTAGATTACCTAGATATAAATCTAATCCGCTGTAATTATTTATTTTCAAGAAGAATTTTATTCATGTTTTGCCATGACTTGATTTTGCATGAAGAAGGTAATTTTATTTATATTGATTTTTCAGTCACTACTTAGAGGTAGATTCTTAAGAAATGAAAGACCGGCTGAGGAAGAGAGACCGCCTTCAGTGGCAGCTAGTGAATTAAATCAGTTAAGACAGCGACACGCGGTCTCTGGCCTCAGGTATGCCTATAATCCAACATGCGAGGAACTCACATTTACTCAATTCAAAATTTTACCTTACATTTTCTTCCTTTCCCTTCGCTTACTGTTATCTTTAATAGATCATTGTAGTAATCACGTAACGAAGTTATATTCAAGATTGATGAGGCAACCCATTTCTTTATTTTGATAAGAATAAGCAAATCTGCTTGTTCTAGACGGTTTTCTTATCATGTGATTAATTGAATAAGCTAAGTCAATGAACCGGGAAACAACTTGTACTTTTTATGGTTGGACATCTAATGTGATGTTTCTTAATAATGTAGTGGCATAGCTAAAGTTTTTGATGAGTTAAAGGTTTAACAAAGCATGGTTTGTAGACACCCTCATAAACCTTCTCTTTCCTTGCGTAATCCTGAAAATAGTTATTTCTCAAGGCAAGTGGTATGGGAATCAAAAAATAAACATGATATCTGATGGTTATTTAGGCCATGGAATGTGTGGAGCCATTAATGAAACATATTGCATGATTTTGCCTGTAACTTGACAATGTTATTGCGCTACTTTTCTACCTTATATGATAGCCTCGTGAACTTGGCTAATATTTTGTCATGGAGGAAGAAATAGTTGTCCCTGTTACTAAAACTCTTTATTCGTCGAGTGCCCTCACACTTTTAAGTTGCTTCTCTCCAGAATTAGAGAACCTGATGTCAAGTTACAACTTTGACTAAAGTAATGAGCCGAGCACAAAGCTCCTGGCATTGTGAGTACATCTGCATACCCACTTAGCAAATAAGCCTTTTCACATTTCTATCCCATGACTTGGGGTTGAAATGGAGCAAATGGATTGATTGAATGATGAAAAATCCATGTAACACATATGATAACCCATAAAAATACGAGCAATTTTGCCGAATCAAGGCTCGGGGGCAAGTTCTTACGTCTAGCAGTAAACCTTTTCTTGTAATCACAGCCAATTGTTTTTAGCTACTTTAAATTGTGTTACAGTCGAGAAAAAAATTATTCAAAATTATGTTAAAAAATTAAAATTATAGTTTCATTTCATACCTGTTTGCCTATTTCAAATTAATTGAAAAATCTGAAGGATGGATCTTTTGCTGAGTTTAATTATTGGATTTGGATGGGAGAGCTGGATGCATGTGGTGATTCTCTTTCTTATAGGAAGCTGATTTTGTTGGATGCGAATATTGTTAATCTTAAGCAAAAATGCTTAGATATAGAAAATGAAATTAAAGCTCTTACAACACCACTATATTAGATGACTTGGCTTAAGATACCTTTCACAAAAGGATTTTTTATTTTTATTTATTTATTTATTTATTTTTTTTTTTTTTTGGGGGGTGGGGGGGGTGGGGGGCGGTGGTGTTAAAAAAAAAAAAAGATGAAGCTGCCAAACCTAATTTTGTATAAATAATTCCTTTTTGTTTCTCGACAATGGTGGTCCAGACTAATGGCTCCCATAGAAGTAGTGGATTGGATTTGTCTGACATCAATCAAGAATGCATGCATGCTAAATTTTTTTCTCTTGTTTTTCTTCAAGAAATGTTTTTAAAGGTTGCCAAAATGCTGCAGGACATGCACATGCTGCTAGAAAAAGTTTTGTTTATTTCAAATGTTGTCCTCGTTTTTGCACCTTATAACTTCTTTTAGTGAGCGATGTTTACAATGCTTTTTTGTAAGCTGTGTGATTTAGATTAGGAAAAAAAATTTGCTTGATGTTATTTACGCACAACAATTTTCATTCAGGGAAGGGTTCCGCTCCAGATTGGAAAATATTGTGCGTGGCCAAGTAAGCAGCCATCCTGAAACCTCAGCTAACAGTAGGAACAGTGACTCTAGAAATGATCAGAGAAATACAACTGCTTCGCAGGAAGTTCAAAATGAGAATGAGGAAACTGACGATCATCAGTTACCAGATCGTGTTGGAAATTTGGATGGCAGCACAGCTGTTCAAAATCAACATTTTTCTCCTGATCTAGGGAGTGATTGGCAGGGACAGGTTACTGAAGTTGAGAGAGCAAACCAACAACAATCTTCACATATGGACTCTAATGAATGGACCCGTAGCGCTTCTGAAGACACAGATCGGAATTGGCAGGAAAATGCTGTATCTGGCTGGCCCTCAGAAGCATTTGCAACTGAAAATCGAGGGCAACATCATTTGCAAGAAGCCCCTGAGGCTTGGCGTGATGTTGGCTCAGGAGAAGCCGTGGAAAATTGGTCAGAAGGGCCCTCAGACCCTCCAAGAATGCTACGATCTGTTCCATCTAGAAGGGTCGCCAGGTTCCACCCACCTGATGATGATAATGTGTACAGCATGGAACTCAGGGAACTACTAAGCAGGTTATTGTCTCATTGTATTGTGTGGGCAGTCTTCTTGGTTTTTGATTCTTGTCAACTTATATAAATGTTGTGTTTTAGGAGGAGTGTCTCAAATCTTCTTCGCAGTGGTTTTCGTGAGAGCTTGGATCAGTTGATTCAATCATATGTAGAAAGGCAAGGCAGGGCTCCTGTTGATTGGGATCTGCACAGGAACTTGCCTCTTCCACCATCACCTGAGAGGGATCCGGACCATCAGAATGATGAGCAGAATGAGGATCGGGATGATTCTATTGGTAGACCTTCACTGATATTACCAACTCCTCCCGTACCACCAGCACAACCCCTTTGGCATCAGGATTTGCACCGCTCGGGTTGGTCTCGTCACAGTGTCCATCGTTCTGAACTTGTGAGTTGATTCTCTTCCCCTCTCTTCTGAATGTTACAAATGCTTTGCTTTTGTGTTTTCTGATAACTACTAACTTTTTATTTTATACGCAAGCATTGCCCCCCTCTTGTTTTTGTGTTGCATTTCTTATTTTATTTTTATTTTTAGCTCTATAAAATAATACTGAATTGTGAGGCTGAATTGATATTTTCAATTTTACCAAAATACACACGCACACACATATAGAGGAAGGCATGCCTGAGGATCTGGTTGTGCAATTACAGTTTTAAACTGAATGCTTGTGTGCTAATTTAAGCAGGAGTGGGATATGATTAATGATCTGCGAGCAGACATGGCGAAACTTCAGCAAGGTATGAATCACATGCAAAGGATGCTAGAAGCTTGCATGGACATGCAACTAGAGCTCCAACGTTCGGTTCGGCAAGAAGTCTCAGCTGCTCTTAATCGATCAACTGGTGGGCAAGGTCTGTCTGCACACTTGATGCTTGTCTTCTTTGAATTTTCTGGGAGAGAAGAAAAATGCAGCTCCTGGATTTCGGTTATTTTGCATTTCTGCTGCTCATTTTTGTCATTGCTTCATCACATCCTGTTAGTTGCAATGGAGCTTTATTAATGCATATATGTACTTGCAGCAGGTGGTGAAACATCAGAGGATGGGTCTAAATGGTGTCATGTTAGAAAAGGCACCTGCTGTGTGTGTTGTGATAACCATATCGATGCCCTACTGTACAGGTATTGTTGCCAATGATAACTAGTGTGGATTGTCTAGAATGACAGTTGCTAATAAGTTGTAGAATTGAATTGAGAATTTCTTTCGATATTCTTAAGAAATTAGTGTTTTCCTTTTCCTTGGTCCGTATCTTTGTCCTCATCTCTCTCTCCCTCTCTCTCTGCAGATGTGGGCACATGTGCACATGCTCTAGATGTGCAAATGAGTTGGTTCGAGGAGGAGGAAAATGTCCATTGTGTCGGGCACCTATTGTTGAAGTGATTAGAGCTTACTCCATACTGTAAAAAGAGATGATAAGAACAAAAAAGACATAAGCAGTTCAAAAGAACTAGTGATCAGATATGGTGGAGCTACGGTTGGTCTTTCTCATCTCTGGAGCTCCCCCCGGTCTTATCTGTAGAATTTTAGACAGCCACTGTTTTCCTGATTATATGTGGAACACTTTGCATTGTATAATTGGAACAACAATTGGCACTAATTGCTTCCTTATTCATTCATAAATAATATATCAATTCTTTCATGGGGGAAAACAGCAACGTTGCCCTTCTTTGTAGTGACTGAATGTTGTTAAACACTCGAACTGCTTTTTGAGATCTGCTTGTATAGCACCTGTTGTCACATGAATTGAGACATGAATATGGGAAGAATATGCTTAGTTTTTTATACCTAGGAGAGCTAAATCATCCACTACAAACCTTCATATGCAAACTTCGCAAGGGAGCCAAAGCAACCTACAATCCTTTGGTTTATCCAACTGAATGTCTTCAAGGAAGTTCGATAGTTTCTTTACCGATTTCATGATGACGAAAGCTTCCTGCGAGAAATATGTATTGAGCTTCCCCTTGTCACGTACCTGCTTTGCTAAGATCTAGTTTACTTTTATGAATAGCTTCCGTTCTTATGTTGTAGACTGAATTTTCAATATCACAACTTCAGAGTTGCTCCAAGTCTGTTAAGATGTTTCAGTGATCTTGATGCATGACCACTACTCAAAGTGGTTTTTGCACGATCACATGGAAAACACTTGGCTATGTTTGGGTTGAGTCTGGTTTCAGTTCAGGTTGTGTGAAACAATTGAAAATATTTACTGGGTGAAAATATATGAGGAATTTTGAGGTATATTTGGTTTTATTTATGAGAGAGTTCTTGTCTATCGTAGATATCATATCGATAAGATTTTGTGGTGTTATACTATTATTTTATATTATTATATAGTGTGTTTAGATTAATATAAATCATTGCATGATATAAATATATATATTTTATATTGATAGAATGATTTGAATATATATAAATAAATATATATATATATATTAAATTTGAAATATATATATATACCATAATGATTAGGACTTAATAATATTTTGGTCCGAGATGAAAATGTGTTTTGGTGGAAAATGTTTGGTTTCATTTCTCCAATATACTTAAACTACTGAAACCAAACATAGCCTAATGGCCTCTAGATCCCTTTTAATCATATACAAAGACGAGTAAGAAATCAGCAGAATGTACTATATTCAGCAAGAAAATAGTACTTGGAGGCTTAATTATCAAGAATCAGGGAACAAGAAAAGTGATCACAAGTTGTTCTCTTTCAGCCTCCACCTCTCTTTATTTCGAGCTACCCACGAATTTGTTGCGACGATACACCAAAACTGGGAGAAAATTATATTACCATCGTTGTTTTTTTTTTTTTTGTAATGTCTATGGTGGTTTGGATTCTTGTTTTCTTACAAGCAACTGACTGAGCACTGCCAGACCCAGACGACTTCTTCAAAACATTCTGAGACTTGTAATTAGTCAACTACTGTTTACAAAAGTAAACGCCACCAAAAGCGTTCTGTGAACGCAACACGTCGGATAAAACCAATTTTATATGGATAAATTATGAATTATGAAACCCGGAGCTACACGGTACAGTTCTTCTTGCAGGCTAAGCAATGGGACCCGACCCCTTTCTCTCTAGTCTCTATATATATGTATGCATCTATTCCACCTCACAGCAATAGAGCATTCATTCTGAAGGGAAAAACCCAAGAACAGAACGACCAGTAGTAGTAAAGAAGAAGAAGAAATCCATGAGTTCTTCAGCTGAAAATGTAACTTTCTGCATTTGTTTATAGGGTTCTTTCTTCTTACTTTGTGTGCTTGTGTGTGTGTGTTGTTGCATTAAATGATCATAATCTTAGGCAGAACCAAGATTGTGTTTGATAGTTTTCTTCAATCTCTGCATCATATTATTGTTCAATCTTACATGCTACAAGTGAAATTGATTACCTTTGGCATAGATGCTGGTTAATCACAAGATTAAACTAATTTAATTTCTATTGTTGGTTGCAGAAAATATGTGGTGTTTGCTTGGGAAGTTTGGCAGGCCAAGCCATCTTCACAGCTGAGTGCTCCCACTCCTTCCACTTTGGCTGCATTGGCAACAATGTTGCTCATGGCAATCACCTTTGCCCTGTTTGCAATGCCAAATGGAATCATCTTCCTTTCACTATGCCCATCTCCAACACTAATGTTAATCATAGCCCGTTTCAGTTCTCTTCTTATCCTACACCTCAGTTTCCTCTGTTCACTCAAGTGCCCCAGCCACAATTCCTTCCACACCCTGTATTTCAGCCAGAGCCCCTTCATTTCTCTGATGATGAGCCCCTGCCTGCTATCACAGCTGATTGTTCGTCATCAGCTTCACTTGTTGGCTTACAGAAAGTGACTATCAAGGCCGTTTCAGAGCGCCCGGCTGTTGCTGCTTCAGAATCCATATCTCTATTTACAGTTCTTGTTGGATTAAAGGCACCATCGATATCAGATGATGTGCGTTGCTTTCAGCGTGCGCCTATTGACCTTGTTACGGTGCTAGATGTTAGTGGCAGCATGTGTGGATCAAAGTTGGCTCTCTTAAAGCGCGCCGTTCACTTTGTCATAGATAACTTGGGCCCTTCTGACCGACTTTCGATAGTGTCTTTTTCTAATCAAGCTAGGAGAATGTTGCCTTTAAGCAGAATGACGGAGAATGGCCGTGAAGATGCTAAGCGGGCTGTTAATTCGCTTTTAGCAAATGGTGGAACGAATATTGTTGAAGGTCTGAAGAAGGGAGTTCGGGTTCTTGGAGAAAGGTGTCACAAGAATCCAGTAACAAGCATCATATTCTTGTCTGATGGAAATGACACTTGCAACCATAGCTCACTGTTTCAAACCTTCTCACATTCAAGACAGGCTCCAGAATATCTACATCTATTGCCTTCTGCTATTTTTACCAGAAATAGAGGACCAGAAGTTGCAGGACAGATTCAAACCATTCCTGTCCATTCATTTGGTTTTGGTTCAGACCATGATCCCATCACAATGCATGCCATTTCCGATGCATCAGGCGGTACTTTCTCCTTCATTGAGTCTTATGAAATGGTTCAAGATGCCTTTGCAAGCTGTATTGGTGGTCTCCTGAGTGTGGTAACTCAGGAGCTTCGTCTAATGGTGAGGTCAGCATCACATGCAGTAGAAATTAAATCAATTTCTTCAGGAAGATTTGCAAGTGAAATCTCTAACCAAGGATCACAAGGCCTAGTCAATATCGGGGACCTGTATGCAGATGAGGAAAAAGAATTTCTGATCAACTTGTCCGTCCCTGTACTTCCAAACGATGAAGGTGAGGAAAGCGAGAGAAAGACATCACTTTTGGATATTACATGTTCCTACAGGGATGTTGTGTCAAAAGAGATTCTACATATAGAAGGCGACCTAGTTGAGATAAGACGCCCCAAGTCTCTGTCCCCTCCAGATATGATGATAAACTTGGAGGTTGATCGGCAGAGAAATCGCCTCCTTGCAGCAGAAAGCATTGCACAGGCTCAAGAGATGGCAGAAACAGGAAATCTAACAGGCGCACAAACTCTGCTGGCAAAGAGGAGAACTGATCTTCTGGCTTCGGCGTCTGCCCAAGCAGGAGATGGTCTCTGTATGTGGCTTGAAGCTGATATGAAAGAAACTGAAAAGAGAATGGGAAGTCAGCAGTTATATCAACAGGCAGGGCGAGCGTATGCTCTCTCAGGAATGAGCTCACATGCTTTTCAAAGGGCCACGACTAAAGGCAACACAGTGGCGGGGGCAGCACCATTCGAAAGCTTCAGCTTCGGTGGTGCCTGCCCTTCTGCTGCACCCGCTGTTTTCGGTGCCTATGCAACTCCCAACATGGCCAATATGGTTAACAAGTCTCAGCAGCTTAACAAGACAGGAGAGAACAATCCAAAGAAAGAATAGAGAGTTTCTTATTTTGAATTGCTATAGAGCATTGCATTTGTGAGATTAGTCTTTTCCATCTGCTTTTGCTGTTCCTTCTTACACTTTTTGAGGTCTGAGATTATTGAATACAGTTGTTTCTGTAATAGCAGTTTTCCCATGTCTGTACTGTTGTATTGGTCTTCTGATTTTGTCAATGTTTCAATGTATGGTCAATCTTTCAAATGTATCACCATTGTGTTTTGGACATGCTTCTATTTAAACAAATGTAGAACAAGAGACGAATGTGTTTTGGCAGAATTATGTGGAACATTTTATAAATTATAATGTTTTTGAGCTTATGAATGCTAGAAAATACACTCCGCCATTTAATTAGACGAAATAAACAATTAAAATATAAGTAGACAAAATAGCTTCAAGAGCTTATAATGTATGTTTTGTTAATCGATTATGTTAATTTTTTTGTGTTTACACAATCAAATTATAAGTTAGTCAATTTCAAAAAAACAAACAAGTTGGGATTTTTTTAACAGATTCTATCATTTATTTTATTTTTTGTTTGGAGTTTATATGCTCTTATAAAAAATTAATAATAGTGAAGTATCTTGTAAAATTTTTAAAATATGATTTACATAACTCACAAGATCAAAAAGGAAAAAAAAAAAAAAGAAAAAGAAATAGGTTCAAAGAATAAGTAACTTTGTTAAATTAAAAAAATATATATCAAAATTGGAAACTAAGCTATTGTCGTAATTTTAGCCTAAACAAACTATGACTTAATAAAATTTAAAAACATTTACGTATCAGACAAAAATCTTAAAAAATAAAAAGTGGGTGGTTAGTGGTCAAAACAATTGAATTTTGACTCATAGTTTTACCTTCTACCAGACATTAAACCCAAAGCCAGCATCATCATACCCCCAAACCCAACCACCCCCTACCCCAAACCCAAAAAAGTAAATAAAATAATAATAAAAAAATTAAAAAAATCATGTGTATGTATGTAATCACCCCATAAATCACCTCCCTTTTTTAACAAACAAATTGCAAAAGTTTTCATTCTTAAGTATTGTGATTAATACTTGAATACAAATTAAAATTCTTAGATTTTGTAAGATAAGACAGCTTAGAGTTACATTTATTAAATTAACAAAACAATTAGTTTAAGGTAATTAACCACCTAAATCATACTTATACAAAGTGATAAAGAAAAATCTTACCTAAAAATCTGTCTCTTTTCAGTTAATGTGCTTAATTTTGGTTTGTAAAAGTCTCCTGAATAAATTCTGATAAAAAATATAATAATTATAATAAACTTTAGTCACATGGTCATCCAGATATTGATTTTTTTAAAGAGAAACAATCTATTACATTAAAAAAAATTATTAAAATAAACAATACATGATACTAGAATCTATTTTATCAATTATAGAATATTAGAATTTCAACCTTACCATTTGAACAATTATTATTCATTATCATTTGAGATGTGAAATTAAATTTAATTGTGATATATTTAATTATAATTTGCACTGTATCATACTAAGTTAGTATGATTAAAAAAAAATACGAAACAAATAAATCCCCAATTATTGTAAAATATTCGATTTAAAGTTAGAATTATTGACCAATAAACGAGCTCGTCAAAACCTAGCTAATTAGGGAGTGTTTGGTTAGCATTCAAATTTCTCCAATTCTTTCCTGCAGAAACAATTTAGTTTGTTTTATAGTTTCCCCAATACAATTCTTCTTATAAGAAAACAAAATGGGACCAACTATAACACAACATTATTATATTTTTTTAATTTTTATGTTATTATAAATTTATATCTTTTTTTATATTTAAAAATACAATATAAAATATTCAAAAAAAATTGATGTGACATTTTAACCAACAAAATCTTACAACAAATGACATCTAAGTAGAATTTATCTCATCCGAAAACACAAACCAAATATTACTTTTTATTTCAAATTCTCCCCCAATTAGGAGTGGAAACGAATTGAATGGAGCTGAATACATTAATGCTCAAATTTATTAAATTTATATCAAGTTTTGAAAATTGTGTTTGATCTTAATTTGATTGCATCGAACTTGAATGAATTTTAATCGAGTAGAATATGAATCGAGTTCAAATAACTTGATCTATTTATGTATATTTTATTATTTATTTATTAATCAAATCGAGATTGAGTCGAATTTCATATTTTATCGAATGAAAAATGTAATTAAATTTGAGTTATTATATTTAACAAATCAAATTCAAATAAATTTTTCGAAATCTACTATTGAAGAGCTGAATTTATTTTTCACCTTCGTCAATCACTTCCAAATGCTAACCCAACTTTGCCTTACAATTTTTCTAATGCTTAAATTAGTCAGATTTCAGCAGGTAATTACACTGCTTTTCCCAAGTAAACACCCGTGAAAGCGTCTTCCAAACGCAGACGACTTCAGAAAATAGTTCTTCGGCAAATTTGTCAATGACTTAAGCGCGAAGGCAACACGTATTCCATGCAGGCCAAAAATTGGGGCCCTCTCTACATATGTGTTCGCCACTTCACACCTATACAGCATTCTTCTGAAGCGGTAAATCCCATAAAACACAAGAAACCCACGTCCCCAAGAAGACGATCAGAAATACACAAGAAGAAAATTCATGAGTTCTTCTGAAAGTGTAAGTCATTTCTTTTTCCTTTTTTTTATTCTCTTGTTTTTTTTGGGTTTTGTTTTTCTTGTTAATATGTGGGTGTGATGGATGTGCATGGTCATGGGCATTCTTGATGTGATGATTTACTGTTCTATTGATTATTTGCTTGTTTCAGGTGTGTGTGTGTGTGTGTGTGTGTGTTGTTTGTTTGCAAGAATTGGATGATTCTGATTTTCTTGCTAAATGAAGTTTGGTGTGATTTCAAGACTTCTGTGTTTTTGTTGTGAATTGGCTACCAATTACTAGTTATTTTTGGTTTCTTGGTGATTGGATCATTCTCTTTTTCTCAATCTCACCCCAAGGCTATGTGTTTCTCAGATTGAAATCTCTGAAGATCTTGAGACTTCAATCTCACAGAGTACATTTGTTGAAATTGTCATTGCTCTCAAATATTTTGATAGTTGACTTGGTTGACTTCATTTTTTTTTTTCACTATTGAATTTGAATTTGTGATAGTGGATTTAAGGGGGTGTCAGAATTTGGGTGATCTAACTTTTAGATTTTCATAATCTTGAGTATTATTAACTAGAAGAAACCCTGTAAGAGGGCTATGATTGACTGTTTAAGATTTTCATTACTTGAAGTAATATAAATTTTGACCCAAAATTTGTATGCTTCAGGTTGGCCCTTGATAATTTAAAAAACTGACGGCCTGTCGAATTTTGATAGAAAGACTTCATTTTGGTTAAAAATAATAAAATTAACATTTGAGTTTGCTTTGGGCTGATTTTGAATTTGTCTTGTGCTTACATAGAAGCATTATCAGAGTGGAAGGTCTAATCTTTTTGGATGTCTTATGAAATTATATAAAGTTTCCACTTTTTAAACTTCCTAAATTTGCATTAAGACTAGGTAGCATCTACATCTCAATCAGAGTTTGTTGGCAAAACTAATTGAAGTACTATCAACTCCTATCTACATCTACTTCAGGATCTGTAGTAGTCTTATTGCTTTTGAACAATGAATTATCGACCATTTCTTGGTGCAAATATTCACATATTTGGCAATCTGCTAATTTATTTATTTTTTTCTTTTTTGGTTAAAGTATTTTCAGTCATTATAACTTCTGGTGCTTTGTCATGTTACTTGTGCAGATAAGTTTGATTTTTTACAGTTTTCAGCACTTTCTCCTTCTATCTTACATACTGTTGGATAGAAGTGCAAAGATTGTGCTGTAATGTTTACACTTTAGTTTCCCCAACCGATATGCAGAAATACTTATTGACCATAAATTTTATACTTTGTGATTTTATTATGGTTTGCAGAAAACATGTGCTATTTGCTTAGGGAGTGTGGAAACAGGGCAAGGCCAGGCCATCTTTACAGCTGAGTGCTCCCACTCCTTCCACTTCGGCTGCATTGGCAACAGTGTTACACATGGCAATTACCTTTGCCCTGTTTGCCGTGCCACATGGAATGATCTCCCTTTTTTTATGCCAAACTTCAATGCTAATGTTAATAACAATAGTACAGAGCATGGTCCATTTCATTACAGCCCAAATCCGTTTTTTCAAGTTCCCCAGCCACAACCCCCAGTGCGCCCCCCTGTATTTGAGCAAGAGCCCCTTCAATTTTCTGACGATGAGCCCCTGCCTGCTGTCATTGCTGATCCAACCTCCACTGCTTCACCTGCTGGCTTACAGAATGTCAGTATCAAGGCCATTCCAGAGCGCCAGGCCGTTGCTGCTTCAGAATCCATCCCTCATTTTGCAGTTCTTGTTGGACTAAGGGCACCACCCCTGTCAGAGGATGAACGTCAGATCCAGCGTGCTCCTATTGACCTTGTTACGGTGCTAGATGTTAGCGGCAGCATGCATGGATCAAAGTTGGCTCTCCTGAAGCGTGCTGTTAACTTTGTCATAGATAACTTGGGCCCTTCCGACCGACTTTCTGTAGTGTCTTTCTCCACTCGTGCTCGAAGAATTTTCCCCTTGCGCAGAATGACGGATCATGGCCGTGATGATGCTAAACGGGCTGTCAGTTCACTTTTAGCAAATGGTTCGACCAACATTGTCGAAGGTCTGAAGAAGGGAGTTCAGGTTCTTGAAGAAAGGCATCATCAAAATCCAGTAGCAAGTATCATATTCTTGTCTGATGGAAGAGACACTTGTCACCGTAGCTCTCAGTTTCGAACCTTCTCAAATCCGAGACAGCCTCCAGAGTATCTACATCTATTGCCTGCTTCTATCTGTCCCAGTAATAGAGGAACAGAAGACCAAGGCCAACAACAAACCTTGCCAGTCCATGCATTTGGTTTTGGTTCAGACCATGATCCTCTTGCAATGCATGCCATTTCTGATTCATCAGGCGGTACTTTCTCCTTCATTGAGTCTTATGAAATGGTGCAAGATGCCTTTGCAAGCTGTATTGGTGGTCTCCTGAGTGTTGTAACTCAGGAGCTTCGTCTGATGGTGAGGTCAGCATCACATGGGGTAGAAATTAAATCAATTCCTTCAGGAAGATATCCTAGTGAAATCTCCAATCAAGGATCTGAAGGTACAATCAATGTTGGGGACCTGTATGCAGATGAGGAAAAAGAATTTTTAATCAATTTATCAGTCCCTATACTTACGAATGCTGAAGTTGAGGAAAGCGAGAGAAAGACTTCACTTTTGGATATTACATGTTCCTACAGAGATGTCGTTTCAAAAGAGATGGTACGGATAGAAGGCGACCTTGTTGAGATACGAAGACCAGAGTCTCCTGCACCTCCAGATATGATAGTAAACTTGGAGGTTGATAGGCAGAGAAATCGCCTCAATGCCGCAGAAAGCATTGCAGAGGCTCAACAAATGGCAGAAACAGGAAATCTACCAGGTGCACAAGCTCTTCTGTCAAACAGGAGATCGACTGTTCTTGCTTCTGCATCAGGACAAGCAGGTGATGCCCTCAGTATGTGGCTTGAAGCCGAGATGAAAGAAACTGAACAAAGAATGGGAAGTCGGCAGTTATATGAACGGACTGGCCGAGCCTATGCACTCTCAAATATGAGTGCACATGCTTATCAGAGGGCCACGACTAGAGGCAGCAAAGCAGCAGCTGCATTTGAAAGCTTTAGCTTTGGTAGTGGAGGCCCTTCTGCCACAGCTCGTGCAAGTTTTGGTGCCTATGTGACTCCCAACATGGCCAATATGGTGAACAAGTCTCAGCAGCTCAACAAGACAGAAGATGCCACTCCAAGGCAAGAATAGATTTTCTCATCATTGATTGCTTAGCTATTTCCAGAGGAGTCTTTTCTCTCTGCTTGGTTTTACTATATCTTTTTGGGTACTCTGCACATTTTAATTTCTGGTTATGTTGAATTGCTGTGATAAAGTAATTGCAGTTTGAAAAGCATGCGATTCACCTTATTCAGGAGAACAGTTAAAAACTTATATTGTGTGCGTTTTAAAGTCCAAGTTTATATTTTTTTGGCATTCTAGTCTATAGACATGGCTAATTTAATGCTACTTTGGATAGTTTTCCATATGGGATTGTTATAATAAATATTTTTGCAATCACTTAGTATCAGGTTCAACATATCCAATACAATCATTGTCATTGAATCAAGGTAAGAGGAAGTGGGCGGTGAAATACACCACCCTGCTGTGATCCTATGGTCAGCAGTTACATAACTGCTATACCAGTGCCGATCCACTGTACAATGATTCCTATAGGAACTATGTCAAGAACTACTGAGAAAACTGGATGGTCTAGATTTAATTTTAGACACGACTTTTCAACCACATAAATATTTTTTTTCCATGTCCGACGCCTTCTCTTTAGCATGTCGTCTAAGTACTAATAACTGGTTGGTTTGTACTATTTACACTAGATATGTTATACCTGGTGTGTGACATTACAAAAAAGGGAAATCCTAACATGAAAGAGCATTTCACTTGAATTCCTCGTTCGTGTTCTACCATTCTTGTTGCTCACTTTTTCAAGGTTTTTAGCTTGAGGGTGTGGAATATTAAATGATGGAAGATGACATTGAAAATACAAGTTCCATTGAAGATAATTATAGTAAAGTTATTACTTCATTTGTTCTAAATCATTGTTCTTATTTCTTTTATATCTTTTTACTTAAACTAGTAATGATGTCAATAATTCTCAACCAATAGCTCTGATCAGACATGCAATCCCACACGGCCAAAGGTGTTCTAGGGAGACAATACTGTAACGATACTTAATTTTTTTTTTTAATTTTCATTTAAAATTTCTCATTTAATATTCCGTATTGAGTTAGAAGGACTCCTTTGAAGGACTCCTTTTAATTTTCATTTGAAATTTCTCGTTTAATATTCCGTGTTGAGTTAAAAGGACAATAATAATATTGATAAGGGAGCATTTAGCTTTTATATAAACATGTTTTCTAACTATTTCAAGCCTTGTGGTATTTTAGGAATTTTCACACAATGGGGACTTTTATTAGGAATATGCTCATTAAGTAATCTATAGTCGCTTAAGGCTTCCTGTTTGTCAGATCCAAAATATAAATGAGAGGAATAAATAATCATATGTTGAAAAAAGTATTTTAAAAATTGCATGTTTTTTGATCAAGTAACACCAAAGAGGCATTAATTAAATAGAATAATGAACATGGAGGATATAGGTCGTATTTGTTTGGACCCAGTTTAAAGTCATAAATCCAAATTCGGCGGATAGACTCGTTAAACCTGCTAGAATTGTTTTATAATTTTAAAAAAATAAAAATAATATTTTTTTAAAAAATAATATTATTAAAATTTTCTAAAAAAAACATTTTTCTGAATAAAATTCATTTAAATGGGCCGGGTTTGGATCCTATAGGATTTGAAAATAAAAATTTAATGACCCGATTCAAATCCATTTATACTGTTAAACCGCACATCAAGTTGGGTAAGTTCGAATTTGGACCCGTTTTATTATCATCCCTATTATTGAACCACCCGAACCAATTCCATTCGAACTCGCCCTATTGTCATCTCTATTATTGAACCACCCAGACTTATTCTATTGCCATTTTTAATATTGAACCACACTTGATATAGAGAACTCGACAACGATAACAAGAAAGGAGAAGACTAAAACTGAAACAAGACATTTTGGATCCTTTATTGTAATTTGTATTTATTTTATATTGCACTCAATGGATACAAGCCAAATGTATCTGATTCATAGTCAAGTGTTTGTATTATATATTTGATATAACATAAACTAAAAGATGAAACAATAATTTATTATGTAAATATATATATATATATATATATGGCGTAAATGTTCTATATTTTTTTCTTCTTCACTTCTTATAACTATAAACATATGTAATACGCTGTACAGTTATTTCAACTTATTATAATAATTTTAGCATTTATAGTCTGATAGTGAGAAATGACAAAATTAATAGTGCATATTGTTGCAAGATTTTATAAATTTAAATTGTTAAGCTCATTTATGAAATTGAGAAACTTATCATAAAGTTGAATTTTATTTTTAAAGGAATTTTTTTCACATAAAAACTATGGATGTGTTTTGAGTGTTTTGCTCAAGTGTTTGAGAGAATGGATAAATAATATAATATATTTATTGAAAAAAATGTGAAGTATTAAGAGGAAAATAGATTGACGAATGTGATATGTGTTTGAATGTGTTTTGTGGGAAAAATTTGAGAATGAAATTATTTTGACTAATCACATAACCTATAAATTTATGCCTATTTCTTTTGGAACATTGTAAATTGATCCAACTATATATTTAAATTTTCAAGAATACAACATTTCTTTCCTCTTATATGAAATGTGAACTTGAGAATTATAAAATAAATTAATTTATTGAATGAAAATCTCTACACAACATTGTGCTGGTATTTTGCATCCTTCAATTAGGTTTATTTGACATTTTGTACAATAAAATTTAAAAAATAACATGTTGCACCCTCAAATTATTATTTGCTTAGCGCATTGCACCTCACAGCACTTTTCAGCCAAAATTTTCACCGAAAAAATAATTTTGTCGGAATTAGAGGGGTAAAAAGGTCAGTTACTGTTTGCTCCCTCCATTGTTCCCCTCATTTTACTTCGTTCGTAATTTACTAAATTTCTAAAAAGAAGATGTTATTTTAATTAAATTAAATCAATAAATCTGGCTTTAATATTAACAAGAATTATACACTTTTTGAGGTATGATATTATTGAATACAATTTGCCATGTCTGTACTGGTATTGTTTTTTGAGTTTATGGATGTTAAAAATACACTCACCATTTAATTGGACAAAATAGTTTAAAAAAAATAAGTAAACAAAATAGCTCCAAGAGCTTATAATATACATTTTGTTAATCGATTATCTTATTTTTTTTGTGATTACACAACCAAACTAAAGTTAGCCAAATTTAAAAAAAAAATTGGGATTTTCTTAATTTTTCTTACACATCCTATCATTTAATTTATTTTTTTGGAGTTTATATGCTCGTATCAAAAATTAAATAGTTTAATTTATTTTTTAACCGTATCGCATTCCTATCAAAAGTTTTAGCAATTCAAAGTTTTGTCAACGAAATCACCTCCTTTTGTTAACAAATAAATTGCAAATGTTTTGATTCTTAAGTATTGTGATTATTACTTGAATACAGATTAAAATTCTAAGATTTTCTAAGATAAGACAGCTTTAGAGATTAAATTTACTTAATTAAAAAAACATTTAGAACATTTGAAATACACATTTTCCATTTTTCTTGCAAAATTCTTAATTTTTGTTGTTTCATTGATGAAAATGCCAAAGTTTAAGGTAATTAACTACCTAAATCATACTTACATAAAGTGATAAAGAAAATCTTACCTAAAATTTTGTCCCTTTTTGCTTCATGTGCTTAATTTTGTTTTCAAAGTCTCTTGAATAAAATTTGATATAAAGTATAATAATTATAAACTTTAGCCGCATGTAAATTGTAAATTCAGATATTCATATATGCTTGTAGGATGAATGTATTAAATATAATACATCAATATATATATGTCCACAAATGTATTTATACGTTTATTTTGAATATAATGAATATTAATATAAACTACTAAAATATGTTACTTAAATATGTATAAATAATTTATAGTATTTCGAATATTAATATTTAGTTATTTATATATTTAAATATGTAATAAATACCTATCGATAAATACAATGTACAATAACATATACTACACCCTATTACATTAACAAATATTGATATCTATTATATATATTATAAATAAGTATCTGTTATAAATTATAACAACATGAAATAATAATAAATATTTATTACATATCTAAATATATAATATATCGTATTTAAATTAAAACTTTATAAAATTATTCTTACATGAAAGGTGTTTTTATTTCTATTAGTATCATTCATTAATCAATACTTAATCTTGAAAGATTACACATAGCAATAATTCATAATTTGGAGTGAAAAACACCACCCCCTATAATTCGAAGATGACATCGAAAATACACGTTCCATTGAAGATAATTATAGTTAGTTTATGTGTAAATTACAAAAAGTTATTCCCGTGTTTTGATCTAATTAAAAATTCAGTTTACTTTCAAATTAAAGAAAACATCATTGAAATTTACTTTTTGTGCGAATTATTAGTTGACTTAACATAAATTATTGATGTCATTAAAAGAATTATTAGTTGACTTAACATAAATTATTGATGTCATTAAAAGGATTGATGTAAAAAATCAAGTTTGTCTGTTCACGAAATGTGTTGAGATATAAAATGTCCTTGGACTATTTGTAATATTTTATATTTTATAGGGAATTAATTATTATTATTTTTATATTCATTAAATATAACATCTGAGTAACATTTTAATCCCCTTTGCATATTTTTTATGATTTTTTTTTGTCAAAGTATACTTATTTTTTTATTGAAAACTTCCTTAAATATATTTTCTTCATTTCTATTTTTCACTAATGCTTAAATATTAATAATTTGAGCAAAGTTTAATACTTAAAGTTTACTCATATTTTATATCATAACTAAATAGATTTAAATATTAATAAAATTTTATATTTAAAGATTAAAACATACATTTAAATTTAAAATTTAAATAAATAAAAATTGAAAAATAGATTTATATTTATATCATTATTATTTTTTTATTATTGATAAAATACAAAAAAATTATAAATTAAAAAAAGGTAAAGTGAAAAAAAAAATGGTAATAAAATAGAAAAAATATTTGGATAATGACAAAACATACCAAATATAAAAAAGTTGAAAATCCCCCCTTTCCCGACCAACCCAGCCCCCATTCCCCCGCCTCGGTGCAAATCTCCGACCAACCCATATATATATATATATATATATATATATATATGGGTAGGTCTAGGGGCTTTAGGGAGGTGGCGTGGGGTTGAGTTTTTCATTTTCATTTTCATTTTCATTTTTTTATTTTTTATTTTTTATTTTCAAAGTAGAAGTTGTCTTATGATTGATAAGATGAATGGTAAATATTGACTGAGGGCAAAGATGCCCCTTCATATTTTTTTTAAAATTTTATTTTAAAAAAATAAATAAATATTTTTATAGGATTAATTTTGATTTTTCGTAAATTCAGTTAGTTTGATCAGACATTCGTTAGTCAGAAAGGGTGTTTATAATTATGAAAGTTAGTTGAATTTTTTATAATTAGATCAAATTTTAAAGATAGTTTTTATAATTTAACCTTAAATTATTACTTTTTTTATTCTAAATTATTGTTCTTATTTCTTATATATCTTATCTCTTAAACTAGTAATGATTTGGATAATTCTCAACCAATAGCTAATCAGCCATGCAATCCCAAAAGTTCAAAGTTGTTCCCTGCAAATAAGCTACATGGCCAAATTTTTGGATTAATTATTGCATATGCATTTGAGTTACTTAGAACATGTAAGCGAGTAATGCTCCTTATTTATATTTTTTTTTCATTTTCTTTAGATCATGTATGAACAATTTTTGACACCCCTATTAAAAAATTTAAAATAAGTACATTCTAATATATAAACTTTTTTTATATGTAAATCAAATAGCATACCTAAATCCATTTTCCATTTCTCATCTGTAATTTCCTTAAACTCTAATACATATTATTTATCACTTTCTTGAAATGCCTACTGAATATTATTTCCCCAATGTTCAAAATTAGCATTTTGTAACTCTCTGTTTTTGGTAATAAACCAAAACATGCATTATATAGCTACATGTTCATCCACTAGCATATTTTTATTCAGGGATACTTACTAGTGACTTCAAGTTTGGAGCATAAATAAACAAAAGCTTGCTTATTTATCCTAATTGTATTTTTTTCATATACTATCACTCGCATGAATTATTTTTTGGATATATCTTCTCCTTTTATAATTTTTTTACTGATAATGAGCCAAAAACTACTTTACTAATTGCATTACGCTCAACCAAAATAGAACATTTTCATATATTTATTTCTTCTTGCAACTTTATTGTTGCTAAACTTAATTTTGCGATAGCTGCAAATTTATTATAGAGAATATACATCAGATAGTTTCAAGCATTTGAATGGAAAAAAATTGTATTTCCAAAAGAAAATTCAAATGAAAGCAAATGACAGAGTGTTTAACCAAATTTCACAATTCTTTTTATCTTTCCACACCAATAAAAAAAGAAAAAAAAAACATATAACAAAATTAGCATAAAAAAATAAAAGACATGAATCGAGACATTCAGTTGACATCGAACGCGGTGTGCATCTCAAGAAATGGCTTATGACTATTAGCTTTCATTCTTTTTCCCCCTATTTCCACAAAAGATAGCATTTATTTATCAGCACCATCTCGTGCTCTATCAGTGACTATCCGCCCTAAACCCATGGCGCTTATAGGGGCACAACATCATGTTGGCTGTTGCACAATGCAGTACTTTGTGTTGCCAAGAGTCAAGGAAATAAAGTTGCATTTGCTAACAACTATAACTTTGAACCTAATGCTAAACGTTTGATCTAACAATCGATATTAGAGTGAGTTATGATTTAGAACTTCATAGACTTTTTTTTTCTTTCTAATTTTTCCTTATTTATTTTCATCCCTTCTTCTCAATGTTGAAGTATTTTAATGTGTGAATCATTTTTCCATTGCTATATTTTTTTAGATTTTAGATGCCCTAATTGAAATTTATTTAAGCTTTATAGTATTTTGATATATATATAATATATATAATATATATATATATATATATGTTTGTCCATGTATACACATATATAGATAAAATAATAACATTTTTAAAAAAATAAATAAAAATCCAACAAATAAAATCACTTGGCATCCTCTTTTTAGATCTTTAATAAAAAGATGCGAGATACAAGATGAAAATGAAGAGAAAGTGAGAGAGATATACAAGTGAAGTTCATACTTGATGATTGGTGTTAAGTGTTGATGGGACTAGGAAAAAGTGTTGAAGAAGACGATGAAGACAGACGATAAATTTCTTGTATTGGTTTAGTTTTATTAAATACTTTTGTTAAGTTTAGAAGAATAGTAAGTATAAATTTATTTTTGACTGATTAAGAATAGTTAGATTAATGGGAAGAGATGGAATGACTAATCTCATACTTTTGGAAATAGAGATTCCTTTAAGAATGTGAATTTCATAACACTAAATTATATTAAATATATATTATTGAATTTGAAAATGCTCATTCCGTTCCAACATACCATCATAAAATTCAATTTTATCTAACGGATGATATAAAGCCCATGTTAAAACAATTAACTTATTATCTCCTATTAATTTTATTACCTTGAAGAAAAGAGTAACTTTTTTCTTGTTTTATTCCACTTGAGGGGGAAAATGATAACTCGTGTCATTTTTAAGGGACTTTGGTAATTTGAAATATTTCAAAGAATTAGATGGGGTAAAGTGATAAACCAAAAAGATGGAAGGGTGGTAGTTTGAGCAAAGTGGATATATATATATACATATATATATTGTATCAATCTGTCTAACTTAATTTCAGACGTTTTTATTTAATTTCGAATAGAAACATGAATAACTATATAGCGGAAATAATGATTTCACGAGGTATTTTTATCATTAAACAAAATAACAATTTATCTACAAAAGAACTTGCATGCACTCCTCCACCCTGTCCTAGTTTGTTAGGCTTGAAATTGAATTTAGAATTTTAAATCTTTATTATATGTCGATTTTTGTCAAACATGGACCCGTCCAATCCTAACGCATGACACCATATGCATAGATGATTTGGAAGAGATTTCATAGCACAGACCTTTACACTATCACCTCATTGGTAGTTTTATAGTTTGTTCGACTTGAGAGAAATGCCGTTAAACATAATAATTTGCTATAGGATCATAGATACTATTACTTGTGCAAAAAATAAAATAAAACTATGGATTGTGCAAAAAGAAAAGACAAAAAAGATAATAACCTAATCTGATTATATTAAAGATCAAATATCCCAAATAGTACAATTCATACTATTGTCTCAATAAAATCAGATGGTACATCCTTAAAGTTCTTAACAACTTTGCTAAAAAACAACATATTTGTAACAAAACAAAAATATTGTACTATGCAATGAATGCATTTCCATACTATTCAATTTTAATTTTAAGTATAAGTAGAAAATTAAGTAAGTGAAATAGATAAAATAAAATATTTTTTTTATCTATTTCACTTAGTTATACTAGATTTTACGGAGCTTGTTAATGTACAATACGATTCGAATCTAATTATAGAAAAGATTTTCTTCAAGCGAACGAACCTATCTTCTGTACAGGGGTCGCACGATAATTGGAACAAATACACATTTGATTGTGAATTCCAACGTGATAGACATATATCTATAAAGACCAATCAATAGTTCAAGTCATACTCTTATCAAAGAATATGGTTTAATTGAGCTAAAAGCCCACTATTGATTTAAATTTAAACAAAAAAATAGAGAAAATTAATGGTGGCAGTCCTTATTTGGATCGGGTTAATTGAGCTAAAAGCCCTTGTATGGGCTGGGCCTGAGCAACGATCTGCAATTTATAATTCAAGAGGCCTTTAAATGCACTTTGTCATCTCAAAGCCCAACATCGCAACCCATACATGCACAAAAATCACATCACAGTTTTTCAACTTCGGTTTCTCTCTCTAGATTTCAAATGCTCTGACCATAGACACTATATTCTCTCTCTGCATATACATACGTATACTTATATACACACAAAAATATACAGAAAAATGGCAATGGAAGGAGATAAATCTGCATACAGTGCGGCGTCGCCCGAGGTTCAGCAGAATCAATCGCCTCCTCGCGAATCATCGCCTCCTCCAGGTTTTCCTTCTCTCTATGTATTTATGTTTATGTTTTCATTTACATGCATATATATGGTGTCAATTCGGTTTTTGTAAGTTTTTCTTAAGATCTGTGGTGCAGGATCTGTTTTATTGGATAAAATTTGGATGAAATGTGAAATTTATGTTTTCATTAGCTCTTTTATTGTTTAATAGCGTGAAATTACAATGCAAACTGGTTTAACGTTATCATTGTGTTTTTGACGTTTTGAAACCCTTGAAATTGACATTGGTAGTATGAAACTTTTGGATAGTTAGAGACATATGTTAATTCTTGGTGTTCTTTATTTGTGATTATGAATGTTCATGTTTGACGTTTGTTGCTGAATTGAGTTATAATTTACTTCAGTTTCATGAAACTAAATTATGAGATGGACTTATCTGTAGCATGCTTTATTTCGAAGACATATCTGTAAAGATGTGTAATCTTAATAATCAATTAAACTAGGATATATTATGTGCAGATATATTAATGTTGTAAAATGGTACTTGCTCTCTCCAAAATTGAATGCTCTTTTTTGCTTTTTGGGATGTCCACAAATAATGTCTTCTTTTTAAGATGGAAACCTTCTTTCCAAAAGTGTGCTTCACCATAATGATGTGACATCTAATTCTCCACAACTACTTTTAAGGGAAAACTCTAAAATACCAAAACTCTCACATTTTAATCTCACCTGAAGCTTTGTCTCAATTAAAAATGGGATGGAGCGAGTAAGTTTTTAATCATTTAGAAATGCTTCCACATATTTATTGGATGAATTTTGCTACATTATTTTGATGTATGCAAAGTTTCACTATTAATTTTTTATAAAATAATTTTTGTACTTGAAGAGCAATATATATGCTATCTAATTTACATTATTGCTCTAAGGTCTGACATAACCTCCTTGTAGTCACTCTGTTTTGCACATAAGTAGAAATATTCATTTTAGTTATTAGACAAGTGGGTGTCTTTGCTGTTGTAAAATTTATACAGTTTATTATCGGTGCTTCAGTTTTTATTCTTTTACGGTTTTGACTTTATAATAGTCAGGTGAAGAGATGCTTAATTGCCCGCCGCCTCTAAGGTCTGACATAACCTCCTCGTAGTCACTCTGTTTTGCACATAAGTAGAAATATTCATTTTAGTTATTAGACAAGTGGGTGTCTTTGCTGTTGTAAAATTTATACAGTTTATTATTGGTGCTTCAGTTTTTATTCTTTTACGGTTTTGACTTTATAATAGTCAGGTGAAGAGATGCTTAATTGCACCCCCCCCCTCTATGTCACAAGTCTTAGAGGTGTTAATTCTGCTATTTTGCCTGATGAACTTTGACTAGTGAGTGAGATCTGAAATTGTTAATTCTAGCACAGTCTATGTAGTGCAGTTGACAATATAAAAGAACATCAATGGAAATCAGACTGATCTGCAGATAACTAAAAATCAGGCATTAGTAATAGATTATTATGTGAGTGTAATATGTTACACTAATATGGACTTTTGGTGTAGAATAGGGGGTACAGTCAACAGCTGAGACAGAAAATGAAAAGAGTCTAAAGGAGAATGAAAAAATTACTTTCAATCTGTCATCTTAAATGCTGATTGTTCAATGGCTCTGCGGACACTGCAATACACGATATCTGGAACAGTATTTGATATAGTTACTTGGGTTTGTTCAAATTTTTTTATAATATCATATCTGTCCTCTCAGTACAAAGATGCTGACCTTTTTGTTGGAAGGAAAGCCATACTGTTAAAACTTATGTTTAATTCATGTTTAGCAGATATTGCTATTCTTTGATATAGTGCAGATGATTTCAATTTGCTCATCAAATTTTGCATTATTAAGCTTGTTTGAGTGGCTATTGAACATAGTATTCTTATCTTGTAAGTCATTTTATTGAAATGAATCTATCTTCTTTGTGCTTATATTTTTAATTTGTTAACAGTAATCGAAGTCTTGTTGTAGGAACTGTCTGCTGCATATCGAAAATCCAAGAAGTTCTCATCTTAGCTTGTGATAATGTAGCTGAATGCCGATGGATTTTCAATTGAACTTTTTCAAATTCAATGCCAAATCTCTATGTGGAACTGCATATAATGATCAGAGAGAAAATATCTGTTAATGCCATTCCTTTTCAAGCTCTTAGAAATGCACGAGAACATATGTATTCAGAAATATTACATTATCGTAGTTCTTAGTATAAGAAGTCAGCTTTTCGGAGATAGACTACGCTACTCTTTTGTTGGAAGTTTAATCTGCCATGTCAAGATTTATGTTGGAGTCAATCTGGGTAGGATTAGTTTTATGTATCCTGGACTTCATGCATTACATATCTTGCCCTCTATGTTCTCATAGTCCTCCTCTTTATCAGTCTTACAATTATGTGCTTTGGTCATTTTTCAATTACCATGTCTCCAAATTTCACATCTATCTGGTGTGAAAAGATCTATCCTCGTGTATAGGATTAAAGCTCTAATTTATAAACTTTTCTATTGAAAAACATCTTGATGATAACATTTCTGGTACTCCTAAACTGTGAAATCAAGTATCATTTATGTATTTGCTTAATCTGTCTATAATTTTCAATTTTGTCCAATATAGCAACTTAGGGGTAATAAAGCATAAAATTCTTTTTTTTTTTTTTTGGCATCAGGTATATGAGTTGTGAATCGAATGTGGCTAATATGGTCATGCATGATAACTACTTGCCCCTTTGGTACTTTTGTTTGTATTTGGAATTCTGGATTGCATGTGAGTTATAAGTGCATTTTAATGTGTGAGTAACCTTCTAAATTTGCGTGATTTATTGCCCAATGCATTGGCTTTGTCGACTAGTGCTTCTTTAATGGAAGCTCCTTGGCTCATCTTATCTTGATTTTCATTGTAGACTGGAACTAACTACACCTGCTATTTCTTTTCCGTATTTTCAGAAAAAAAGCTGCTTTATATTGGCAATGAAATATGTTTACTTTTACTCTCCATTTTATGGTTGCATGCTTTATTATATCTGATCTATGCTCCTAATGATATTTTGTACTTTTTGTATTTTCATTTCTTGAATTTCATTTTGTTGTTGTTTTTGGACAGACAATGAAGAGAAGGCCACTCATCTTAGGTTCCTTTTATCAAATGCTGAAGCTGGTTCTGTAATAGGAAAAGGTGGTTCAACGATCAATGATATTCAGTCACAATCTGGGTCCCGCATCCAGTTGTCACGCAATTATGAGTATTTTCCTGGCACATCTGATAGGATTATCATGGTCTCTGGAACAGTTGATGACATATTAAAGGCAGTTGATCTCATTCTGTCTAAATTGCTGGATGAGGTAAGGAGAATGTTTAAATGTCTTTCGAGATGAGTATTTGGATTTATTACTAAAGGGATCTGTTTTCTGCTCGAGTCAGTTTTATGTTCAGGATGGTGGTGAAATTGATCCCGAATCGAAAATTAGACTGGTTGTGCCCAATAGCTCTTGTGGTGGAATAATTGGGAAGGGTGGAGCCATCATAAGGTTAGCCTGCTTATTTTTATCTCTGTTTTTAGATGTCTCCTTTTTGATTGATGTTAAATAAGTACTTAATCATTGACGATGCCAATACATGTCAATTATTACATTAATTTTGTTGGATGCGTGGCCTAAAATTGTCAATTTGCATTTGTTACCTTCTTCTCATTCTCAACAGAAGATTGTTCTTGACTACTCCAACACATTTAATCTTAAAGGGGTTCTGCTGCTAGATTATTTGGTTGCAGTAAAATGTAGCATTCTTAACTTTATTTTCCAGTAAATGGTTGACTATTTGCTTGAATTGTTTCGAAGTTTGTCATCTGAAATGCTCTAGTAACTATTGTTGCTCTTTTGGCAATTATGACATCAAATGAATAAAACTGTGGATGGTTGCTGTATTTTGTATTCTATCTTCTTGGTTAAAAGAGTTCTTAATGTTTCCCATGCTTGACTGGGATATTCAATTGTTCAATTGACTTTTTTTAAATTCTGGACGAGAAAGCATAACACTCCATTTGGATCACGAAAATGAGAAAGCAATAAGGAAAAAGGAAAACAAGATCATCAAAAATTGAAATTTCACTTTTTTTTTGGTAGTTCAAGAAACATAGTATGAGAAAATGATTTTTAAAGAACCACCACAAAAGCACAAAATTCAAGATATCACATAAACTATATACCCACTAGATCTCAATCTCAATCTCCTTATACCCTGAAGATTACCAATTTTTCATTGGATTCCGTGATTTAACAAAATTCCATCTTGTATATCAGACCAGCAGAAGCTCCTAGAAATTAGTTGACAAATTCTGGAATGGGAAAACAACCTAAACAAAAAAACAAAAAAGGAAATAATCAAGCAATAAGCTTTTCTTGAATTGCCTGATAAAAAACTGAATAGCTAGAAATATTGGAATGACATAAATCTCCTCGAAGCTCAGAAGTTGGATGAAGGGGCTAGAGAAGAATGACAAAGTTAAGTGCATGCAATATTATTTGGTGCAAACTTGAATTAAAAAAATAAATAAATGAAACTACTTCGCTTTTGGTATGAAACAATTAAAGATAAATCCTGAGAGAGGAAAAGTAGAACCAAAAAGGGTGTGCTGAGGTGTGCAGAAAAGAAGTTGGGGTATGCTGGTGTGGATGTTTGCCAGAGGATTAAGGTAGGCAGGTAGGCATTCCGAAAAATTTCTAAGTACTACTATCCTTTCCTTACCTTACCTTTCTTAGTGGAAATTGTGTTACGAAACTATAACCAGTTCTTCCCAGCATTTCAAAATGCCTTTCCCTATTGTTTTACTTAGCTACCAAACATGTGAAAACATTTTACGTAAATAACTTACCCTCATTTTCTTTAGCAAAATCCTTGATCCCACCATAGCATAATAGTTTTTGTTGCTGGAATTAGAGACCGTCTCTGATCCTCAGCTTGCACAGATCTACATTGGAACTAAAATTAACCTATCGTTCGGCATCCCAGCAATTAAAAACATAGTTGATCTGGTTGTTTTTTGTTTGCTAGGATCTTATTGTGGCATATGCATGCACTAAATCAATTGAATGACATAGGAAGGGGCTGTTCATTCAGCACTCATTTACTGCATCGTGTTTAGTGAGTAGATATGTTGAAAATATATTTTTCTTTACGTTGTTGTATTTAGAACTCTTGGTGAAAATGTTTCCAACAGCATCACCTGGAAAGGTGGCTTTCATTTATATATATTTCTCCTGGTTCCTTGTTATAATTATAGGTCAAATAACTTGACATCAATTTTAGTTTGCAATGTCCCAAGACTTCACAGAATTGCTATGGATGTAATCAACCTTTTGTTCTACAGTGTTGAATTCACTTTCATTTCATTTTCGAGTATCTTAAGTAGGCCGCACTGGCTTTTTGTTTTTTTATCTAATAGATAAAAAGGAAGTAGATAACCAGGAGGTTTTTTGATCAGCTAATCTGATAAGTGAAGCTGAAATTTGATGATACCTAAACTGTTGTCTCAGAGTGTTATTTACGTATTATGTACATATTGGTATGTCGATTCTCGTATATATTGGTTTAGTTTATATAGACGTGCTTGAGTAGGTAAATGTATATAGTTTAGTCAGTCATGTTTATTAATTTGACCATCACTTTTAACTTTATTCGATTGTTGGAACAGGTCGTTGATTGAAGACTCCAGAGCTACCATTAAGATTTCTCCCCAGGACAACTATTACCCTGGCTTGCATGATAGGTTAGTGACGGTGACTGGTGCTTTAGGTGAACAAATGCGGGCAATTGAGCTGATCCTACTGAAATTGGTAGAGGATCAATACTATCATCAGTCTACAAATGCTCCATTTCCTTATGCAGGTAATTGTTTTCTAAACATGTCTTATCTCTTTCCTTTTCCATTGTGATGTCATTTGTGCTTCCTCTCTTCATTTTTCCACCCCATATGGTTGATACTAGCAATCTTCTGCATTATCAGAAATTGTGCTATAGCTAATTGTCTGACAGTGAGAACCCAGATAGCAGTTTCTTGAGTCAGCCATAGTGGTCAAACTCAGGCAGTGTAACAAGAAATATTCTTCTGCTTGTTGATGCTAGTGACTGATGATTACATCACTTCTCCTATTGTAAAGGGACATGTTTTTATTAAAAAGCACACACACAAACACACACACACATAAAGAAAAATATTCTCAAAACACGGCTGAAATTTGTACCATAAAACAAATGTGAAGAACAATGAACTAGGAACATTCCCAATGATCAAATGAATCAAGAAATAACTACATCAGTAAATCCAGTCCAGTTTCAAGTTTAACTATAATGATGTCACTTGATAATTTAGTTATTGTTGGACAATTGAACAAATAATTTTTACTTATCCCACATGCCACTAGCATATGTAAGTTACGAACCAAGCAAACCAGTTCTGTAAGTTAATGATCTCCAGTATATCATCACCCATGTGAAAGAAAAGGAATAGGGGTTTGGAGGCTCTAGAGGAAGGTCTCCAATCAAAGCATGCGCCATGAATACTATAGCCAATACACCTTCTTGATAACAAACTCCGCACCATTGATAAATGAATTTTGTATTTTATCATGAACAAGAATGTATGATGCTCCACAGGGCACAAAGTTAAATTCTTTGTTATGTTGGAGATTTGTTGTTGTAATGGGTAGACAGAGAATTTTGCAGGCACTTTAGAAAATATACTCCCTCCCAAAATAAAATGCCTTTTTTTCCTGTTGTTATTTGGATATTTAAAACATTATACTTTATTACTCTAAAGAGTTATTTACTTCCAGAGTATATGCTGCAGCTGACTAGGATTAGAGGCCACCTGTTTTGAGGGTAAAAATGAGATCTACATCAAATAACCACCTTTTTTTTTCCCATTCTCACCTGTACTCGAAATTCAAATCAATTGTAAACGGACAGGGTATAATCCAAGGTATACCATGAATAAAATGTCAGTATGGAACAACTGGTCTTAGGCTTCTAGCATGTCGACCAAGTGTTGCAATAACTTTGGGTTAAGTTATGCCTTTCCTACCATTCTTGTCTTCCCTTTTCCTTTCTCTTAAAATAAAACACTATATGCATAAGTGAATTTGGATTTGTGTCATGGTTCTAGAAGTTTGGTTCATGATGCATCACCATGTGGTGTAATTTGACATAAAGTTTACTAATGTGGTGTAGAAATTAGTCTATTTTATACTAGGTTTTCATGAGAGGCAAAAACATGTCATTATGTAATATCTTGACAAGTTTTTGATGAATGATTACTCTCTATCTTGACAAGTCATATTTCAAGTTTTATTATTGCATGTTGAACTTGCTTATATACTTGTAATAATTATACTAACTTAGTTGTATCCTTGGTGTATGCGCACCTCTTGATGTTTCTTATTGAAATCAATTAGTTATTTTCTATATTTTTATGCTCAGCACCACTTATACTGTTATAACAAATTATGCCATTTATCTATACAATGATAACAGCATAGCTTCTATGTGTATTTTCTTTTTTGTAAAATATTCATGGGACAAAATCAGAATGGTATCTGGGTCATATATTTTAGATCCCGTGAACTGGTGTTCAATACCACTCTGATGCAATTTTTCTAAAGTCCCAATGCTAATTATAAGTATTGATTGTGAGATCCTGTCGTCTGGATTACAATTTTTACACTGCTCCCTGTAATAAAATATCTTCTGGAGGTGCGAGAATGTCAAAAGGACCTTGGACTTCTCTTCATGTTCTGCTATATATTAATCCTGATATCGATAGAAGAATTGTTTTTTCTTTCTAAGTACAGCACACATCAGTTTTAGAAGATCCTTGTGAGATCTGATTGCCATGTGAAATTTTTTATTAAGGTACATGTAGAAGGTCTTGCTGCTGTATCTTGTGAATGAGTACATTATCTCGAAAATACGTAATAGGAATTATGCCTACTTGCTTATTAGCTAATTCGAAATTGATAATGTTATCTGGAAATTAAAATTTAACAAGGTACATATTTTGTTTTTAAAAAATTTAACTGTTTTTCTCATAGTTAAATATTGAGTCATTTGTTGTAACCTCCACTTCCAGCAGTTGCTTACAATGGGATGAATTACGGACCAAATGCAGTCGGAGGGAATTATCAGAACAACAGGTTTCCGAACAAGGTCTGTGATTATATTTAATCATTTTGATGAATGTAAGCTATTTTCTTGTAGCTGCTGGTTTGCATTTCTGGATTTTAGACCCAAAGCTACCGTTTTACCCTAAGCTATCTTATTTTTGCCTATTAGGAAATTTTACTTTTACTTATTTAAATGTTTTCATGGAAGTATGTAGGCTCTGAAGTAGTAAATTGTGAATTACACTGTCTAGTTTGAAGAAGTCGCTATAAATGTGTGCTCTTGCACTGCAGTGGGCTTTTGAGTGAAACCTACTCGTTCTCCTCTCAGGTTGTTCTGGAATAAATTATCAATCTTTAATTTGTATTGCAAATAAATCTAAATATAGAAATGCCCAAGGGTTGCAATATGCATAGCACAACTGTAATTTGGGCCATTGTTAAGTGGATTCTATTATATGAAAGTTAAATGCTGTGCAGTTTCTTTTGAATATTTTCCATTCCACGATTACCGTGATGGGGCAGAGTCCTTTTTTTGAATCCCCTTTCAGAGTTTCTTAGAATTCTAGGTGTTTGAATTACGAACAGTAAGTGCAATGTGCAGGTGCAGGAAGACAGAAGCAGTTCTGTAACCATTGGCATTGCAGATGAACATATCGGAATAGTTGTTGGCCGTGGAGGAAGGAATATTATGGAGATGAGTCAGGTCTGTATGTAGGTTTTTCATGCTTTTTTTTGGGTCTGGTTCGTTGCCAACTATGTGCTTCTTTGCCTTGCAGCTTAGCGGAGCTAGGATAAAGATATCTGAGAGGGGTGATTTCATGTCCGGGACATCAGATAGGTACAGGCAGAGAGCATTTCTAATATTTGTGTGGAGAAGCTTATGGAAACACAATGTCTTCATACCTTTGATCTTCTTGCAGGAAAGTTACCATCACAGGCTCTCAAAGAGCAATTCGTTTAGCCGAGTCCATGATATCGCGGAAAGTTGCTTCAGTTACTGAGAGATGAATGGAGCAGTCCTCAACTTGTTATCTGATCTTGTTAAGATATCTCTTTTTGGATGACTGGAATTTTCAGCATTTGGCAACTCCTGGAATTTGCCCCTAGCAAAATTGTTAGTGAAACTAAGAGAAGGGGAGGGGATGAATATACATTTTTACTTCAGAGAGCGTTGCACTATCTAAATTGGTGGCAGGAAATACTTTTTCAAGTACGTATGTTGGGCAAGGCAAAAAAAATGATGCTGTTGAGCAAATATAAAATTTCAGTTTACCCTCGTCTGTATACTGTTGTAATTTGTTATGGCTGAACTATAAACACTAGACTCTAGATAATTTTTTGACTTGTTCGTATTCTTATTCTTATTCTTTCCTTGTGCCACTTACTGTGTTGCATATATACACATCATTCTGTGCCAGCGTGCCAGTCATATGCTCTATTCTTTTCCTTTGGAGCTTGTTTGTGGCTCCTTTTGTTGGTAATATTAGGATTCAAAATATCCATCAGATGTTGAAGTTGAATATTATTCTAGTATTTTTATTTTTTTTTTTGTTTTTTTTGCTTGATTTACTAGATCTCTCCTGTCCCAACTTTTTAACCTGTAAACGTCGTTTAGAAGGGGCATTTGATCCTTGGGGTTAAGGTCATTTTGGTTTAAGAATTTTGACACTTTCAGCATATCTTGAAGTTGACTACCTTGTTGTTGCTAGTTACGATGATGTCTGGTCTGACCAGACCCGTCAATGTAACAGTTGGAATAAGTAACAATTGATAAAACTGGTGAATCCAAGTCCATGGATTTTAATACACTTTCGTTGCAACACTTAATTATGTGCAAGGTAAAAGTAACACTCACGGTTCATTGTAGATTTACATGTTTTTTTTCATCTAGAAATGAATCTAGTTTTGAAAAATAATGCCCTGAAAAAAATTCAACTTTTAAAATTCTGATTTTATATGATTTGTGAGTTTTTGGAGTCATTATACTTCTTTATATGTTTTTCCCTTCTCAATGTTTTGGATTTCTTCTTACATGCACTGAAAAATATTTACTTTTTTAGTGTTTACTTCATAATTGAAATTAAAGTAAAATTCAAACTTGTAAACTTTTTATGACATTGAATATGTTAATATATGACCTACACAGTACACATAATTAGAATGAATAATCAAAATAATTACGTATATCAATTTTGTTTTTATAAACTTATAACAATGCTCTTTATGAAAATATGACATTATTATCCATTTTCAAGTAAAAATAAATAAAATAAAAGTGAAGTACAAGTATCACTAGCCTCGTATAATTATATAAACAACAAAGAATATTTTTGTATTTTCACCATGATTAAGGAATGTGTAGGTAAATTATTCCTAAATTCAAATCAATTTGGGTTCACCCCTTTTGACGTGGCGTTGACTAAATATATTTGACTCATTTTTAGTTTCCCCTTTTTCTCTTCTGCTCTCCAAAACCCTAAACCCATATCATCAACCCTTCAAAAGATCGCTCGCCAAGAGAACTCTCTCCATTTCCAGAAACTGCTGCAATGGCTGTAAGTTCTTCCTCTTATTTTCTTTTAATTATGTCTATGTAGCGAGTGTATCTATAAGATCAATGCAGGGAAGAAGAGGAAAGCAGGCGAGGCTCAATTTAGAAAAATAAAATAAAATTCGCGGGGATGAGATCTGGAGGGGTGGACAGGTGAATTAACATATGGGTTAGATTTAACTCATGGATTGGGGCTTGGAGGGTTTACATTGATGCATTGTTCGTTTTTCTTTTTCAATTTTTATTGCCTTTTAAGTGTTACTTGGGCTGCATGCTTTAATTTTGTACAAATGCGTAATTTAGGTATTAAATTTTGTGTGAAAGAACATTTATGTATTTTGTTGTAGATATTTGGATGTATGAATGTGTTTTGAGTATTAGGTTATATTAATTTTACTATTAAAAATACTGAGGCTCTGAGATGCTTCTGCTTTTTATGATTTTTTTTTGAAATTTTGCTATATCAGTGCTCCTGCACCTGCTTTGTAAATCCCAAATGGCAGTATTGCCCATAGTGATCACAAATTCTTTTGCTCTAAAATGACCACAAGGGAATTTAGTGTAGCTTTCATACTTATTATTCTTAAAATGAGTTTTTATATCATTAATTGCATGGTTTGTCGAAATCAACTTGAACCAACATGTTAAATAGTGGACTTACATGACTTTGTTGACTTTTGATAGCTAGGTTCTAGACTGCAGTCACAAATTATATCTTTTGAATGACGCGTTGTCCTTTATGGACTGACTATTTTAATTGGGTAAAGCTATTTTATATGGAAATTGGTTCTGAACTGAGATTCAGAGTGGTAGTTGATGTTACGCTGAGACACGATAGGATGATGAAGCAGAAAAAGAAAAGGACAAATTGATTTGAAAGTGAGATAAATCATGTCAGACAAACATCTTCAATAGTTCACTCTGCTTAGGACAGGTAAATATGTAGAAGGGACAAGTTATGCTGTAGAATAACTGCTAAGCTAACTTAGATTCAAGGCCAGACTTTTATCTAAGACTGTTGAACCCCAACTTGTATGATCTAATAGGCTACGACCTGGATACCAAGTAGACATGTAAGTTGCTATTTCACATTTAGGATGACATCTCAGTCAATATTAAATAGCCATAGTTTTTCCAGTGTCAACTTAGCTCTAATAGCTCTAATAGGATTACTTACCTAAAGACAAACAAATATTTGGCAAATAGCATTTTGAGTAAAACTAGGACTCTTAAGGCTTGCTATATGACAACGGACACACCCCTTTGGACTAAAATCCTTATTGTTTGGTGTGGGACTCTTACATCCAGTTTTAGGCTTCCATAGTCACCATGTTGAGCTAGTACTGGTCATAAATTGGCTTGGCATGATTTCATGAAGGGGCTTCAGATGACAAGGAACTACCACGTTTTTCTTTTGGCTTCATTTGTTGTATGTCTTTGGCAGGAAGAAATTTCGATTATCTGTTTTCAATCATTTAAAAAGATGATATTGGATTTGAAAGAAAATGGTTTTCTTACAATGAAATTTGGTTTGGATTTGAAAATCCATTTTTTGTAAACATCACTATTCACCCTTTTTTGCCCTTAAATGTTTTGAAACTTACGGAAGATATTGTGAAAAGCATGTCCTCCCTATTTATAAATCCAAATCCTTTCAAATTCCTTTATTTTCTTCCGGATTTCACATAGCTAAGAACATTCAAATTTCATCAAATTTAGATCTCGCTTTCAAATTTATTCATTCAAACACCTAAAACGGGATTTGTAAATCAAATTCCCTGTAAACCTCTCTTGCCAAGGAATGAGTTTCCATGCTGGAATGAATAATTGTTTATCCACACAATTTGATTGCATGGATTTAGTTTTAGTGGACAAAATTATCATTGCTGTGTTGTGAAACTTTTCTAATTGTTGCGTTGCAGACTGTACCAGTTAACCCAAAGCCTTTCTTGAACAATTTGACTGGAAAGCCTGTAATGGTAAAACTCAAATGGGGAATGGAATACAAAGGTGAGCCTCTTGAAACTCATCCTGTCAAGTTCTATGGTTTAATGCTCTTTTCGATATTGGTTGTCATTTAACTGTACTGTCCCCTCATTTATAAGTAACAATTTCACATTTTTTCCTTTTGGCTTCCCTTTCAGGTTATCTTGTGTCCGTGGATTCATACATGAACTTACAGGTACCTATTATACAAGTGTAATTTTCACGCAATCTGCAATATTGTTACTACCTAGTTATGTCAAAATGCACAAGGACAATATCACATGGGAATTTGGATTTGTTTTTGGTGTTTTGGGAGAATGTGTTTTGGGAAAATGTGATGTGTTAGGAGGAAAACATATTGGAAAATGTGATGTGTTTGGTTTTATTTTGAGAGAATGAACTGAGAATGAAAATGATTTTTGAAAACAAAAACAAACATTTTGATGGACTTTGATGCTGTGTTGAATGTCAAAATATGAATACATTGATACTCATGTTATCTGGAGACATTATGAAATGCTCATATATTTAACTTTTCTCACATAATAATGGGCAAAACCTTTTGTTTTCAAATACATATGAGATGTGGGTGTCTGTTTTTTTGCTATATACTGTATTTCAGATGACTTTTTTTAATAATTTGTTGCTCTGTGCTTATAAATATTAAAAATTTCAAACTATTGAGAACTCTATTCATCTTTGGTGTAGACTTTTATAATGCAATCTACCACATGTTTGACACCCTTCATACTCTAGAATTTATTGGAATCTGAATCTTTTGGTAGAATTATCTAGATTCTCTTTTCCATAAAATTACTGAAGTTTGAACTTATGCATAGAATTGTCTATCTATTGTTGCATGTTATATGTTATGAAGCTATTTAGGTGAAATGAGACGCTGAGAATATAACCCCTTTTATGTGTAATGCAGCTAGTATTAAGTACAAAAATAAAAGAGGCAAATGCTGTTTATATTACCACTGAAACTAATCTTTGAACATGATTGGGAGCGTTACCCCTTGGAGAGACCTGTTTCAATTATATTACATTGTTGGCCACTAACGTGATTAATGTATATTTTGGCAGCTTGCGAATGCTGAGGAATATATTGATGGGCAATGCACTGGAAGTCTTGGAGAGATCTTGATCAGGTAATCAACCAGCTAGTTCCATTCGTTCTTCTCTCAAAATCATCTTCCAAGGACCTTTGTTAGTGGTATTCTCTCACAATCATAATTAGCATAATCATATTTAATTAAAAGAATTGGATTATGTTGTTTGAATGCTAAGATCTTAACTCTGATCCTGCAGTACTTTATAGGATGTTAGTCGATTGAGGTTATAGGAAACAAGGTGGCTG
>JAGSPU010000215.1:0-46027 GCA_019321725.1 Paulownia fortunei | reverse complement strand
AAGTGGAAGGATTTCAGGGTTATTTTGGAAGACTCTTGGCGAAAGAATCATTTTTGAGAAGTTTAAAAAGAATGATTAGCATCAACCAAAGGAATTGGGGAGATTGGTTCTTGGAACCAAAGGAGGCCATTAGGGTGGTTGGAGAAAAGATCCATTCAATTTTCTGCAATCAAAATAGGGCATTCTTGGAAGATAATGAGCTATTCTTGGAGACAAAGAGAGCTTCAACCATTCCTCCTACTTCGCAAATTGGTGAACAATTTCCATGTTCTTTCTTATTTATTTCTTAAGGTTGTATTCATCCATGGTAAACTAAACTTTCTTTCTAGAGAATGATGTAACCTTATTTGATCCTATATTTTGAATTCCAAACAATATTACTTCAAGTTATTCATCTTATTTGTGTTATCTTATTTAGTATTTCATCTTGATTAATTGGGCACTAATTGAGATTGTTTGACGTATGAGATTCAACACTCGAGAGAGGAAAGATTATACATGATCATAGGGATAACACTACCTAGGAATCATAGAGTTGAGAAGCTTATGAAACCTTTGAAGTTTTGAAGAAGAATTTATTGAACTTTTGTAGAGTTTTACTTTTGAATTTTATAGAGATATCAAAATTCATGTTGGAACTCATAGTCAATTCGGCACTCAAGAGAGGGAATTGATGAGCTTAGAAATTCTTAACTTACATGTGTTGTTAACATGAATTGGTATATTTTGGAAGGAAGAACATAGGTGTTAATTAGGTGAGTTATTCCTCTAAAAATTCTTGCTCATAAGGTGTTTGTTATATAGTTTCTAAAAACTCCACTCTTGTCTTTGCATTTTTATCTTACTTTACTTTGTTTATCGATCATCACTCAATTTTCTTGATAAAATTAGGACTATTTGAACTATGGTACTTAATGCAATATTTGATTACAATCCCTATGGATATGATACTCAACTCACCAGTGTATTAAAACTTGACGCAGTGCACTTGCAGTTTGCAATATATTTCACGGACACCTATGAGGAAATGATCTCTTGTTGGAAAGCAATAAGTAGGATCTCCTTTAAGATACTGATCCAAGGAGAAATGATGTATAACATTAGCATGGGAAAATGACAAAATACCATCCTAGATGAACTCTATATATTGTTAGAGTAGTGTCTGGCGATCCAATTAGTGGCGAGCTTTTATACTATTGTAAAAATAGTCTTATTCTTAACATTTTAATTATTTTTATCAATTAGATAAAGTTCCTAGATTATTTTTAGGTATAGGGCATGGTTACTCATATTATGGTGATCATATAATATGCTTTTATTAAATTTGATCTTAAATATATTTTGAGTCGGGTGTTTATTGATATGGGATATCAATATGCCCGATAAACTTTCACACATGATACAGACTTGAAAGAAGAATGTCTCATTCCATAGGCAATGGCATAAAGACGTTAGTGCATGTATGTAGGAGTTTGTTGGGGAACGAGTAAACTGAACAGCCCACTGGGAACTTCTCAATTAGAAAGTATTGTTTATCGAATGAGAATTTTCTAGTTATGATAGTGCATTAATTAGTCCTTTGACTTGAGGTACCATGGTGGCCTTGTGCACGACATCATACACTTTGATGCATTTCCTGATTGCATAACAATCATAAGGGGCTTACATTGGGTGTATGATCTTCATGTATGGAGGTCAATGGGTAACTAATAAAGGATCCATCACCTATATGGTAGAATAGGAGAATCTCCTATATTTTCATAGTCGTTGATCCCGAAGACCTTAGCTAAGGTAGGATAAATACTAGACGTAGGATTTTTTTGTAATACTCGAGTCTCATGCTACTCACCCGACCAATATAGTTTATGCATTTCATGCTACGTATGTGTCATTTGCATTTTTAATTAATATTTCATAATGCATTATATTTTATACTATATTTTTAATAATTAAACTTCTGAAGTTGTCACCCGATATTAGTTTCCAAAATTTTTAACCTAATTGGTTGAGTTGGTACAAGATACGAGAATTTAGGTGTCAACTATTAGATATTATTAGGATACACATAACTGAAAGGTGGTATCGTTGTATTTATCGGCATAGGATAAACTATGCAAATAAATTAATTAGGGAGAAAATAGTGATAGTCATGGTAATAATAATAATAATAAAAGAAAGTAAGGACACTATCATATTAGTTAAGATGGTGTAAATTCTTACTAGAAAATAAACTTGGGGGCTTATAAATAAATATCAAATTATTATGTATTAATTATATATATATAAATAATATATATATATATGTATAGATGTAAGAAATATATATATATAAGTACATGTGTGTAATATAATATATATATACATATATGTATACACGTGTAGTGTAGTAGTTATGTTAAGGATAAGTATATATAATATATTATATTAGATTTTCTTAGTAGCTAAGTAATAACACACACCACGCACACAACGATTAATACCACACACACATTCACGGAAGTAAAAAAAAGAAAAATAGAAAAGAAAAAAAAAAGGGTATTTCGATAAATTTCAGCGGTAGGAATTGGAGAAAATTTTGGGTAAGTCTCTTCTCATTTTGTATGGATAAAAACATATATTTATGTTGTTTAGAAAGTTTTTTTTATTTAAATTAACTAGTTATCTACTTGTGAGATAATAATTAATATACACCTTTAATTCAAAATTAGTTACAAAGATTTGATTTTATTATCTTGCATTAATTAGAAGAAAGAGCTAATTTAATTGAGGGATTGGTTATGAGGATTATAAAACAACAATTAAATAATATTAGAATAAATTCGAGATGAGAAATCAAGGTATTTAAAATATTCTGATTGAGTTGAAGTATATATATTTTTAAGGTTTGACTGTTACTTAATTAAATTTAAGTTAGGATCCCTTATGAGATTTGATATAGTAAACCTATTTATTAAGAATGAAGATTAATACGTCATACTTTTACAGGCAGTCTTATATATAAGGTTAGAGAAGAGAATCTTATTAACCTTCAGTAGGACATCAAAGGTGAAAGGTAAGTGAAAATCCATTTACAACTATAATGCATGGGCATAGTATTTCTTGTCTTATTTATATAATATGTGATCCTTATGTTTTGATGAGTATTATAAATATCTTATAGTGCATACGTTGCTTGGATGATGGGACATGGGATTCGTTGTGTCATTGAATATGGCATTCATCAACATTTACACGTGCATGCACAACACGTGCTCACAGTTAAGTTTTTGCATGCATAACATTATTTTCAGAAAGAAAATATTTTGGTTGGCCACTACTAGTGTACCGAGGCCTGTGTGGCTTATCTATATGATATTTTGGGGCACCGCGAGTATTACTTCTCGAAGGATCATAGGGGTTGACAGGGTATGTGCCTTTGGTGGTCACGAGAGGGTGTACCACTTAACTGTGCTCTTATCGACGCCGCTGGTGGGAAGACTTCTCGAGGGTCACAGGGAAAGATAGGGGGTGGACCTCTGGTGATTCCAAGAGATGGCCCTCGGACTGTGTCGATCTGTTTATGGCCATGTGATTATTGATATTGTTGACAGCTCTATTTGGTACACAATAGGTGGGCCAAGGGCCCAATGATGGAAAATAATTTTGCATGAATAATTTTTATGCTTGCATTCTTGTCATGATCTTATAGAAATGCATTACATATATGTTAGATTATCCTTTCAGCATGCATGATTTTCACTTACTGAGCATTATCTCACGTAGTTCATGCATTATAGGTGAGTTTGGTGATACTTGAAGTCATGGACTTATTGGGCAAGTGGTTGGAGTTCCTACAGGTTCTGAGGATCCGTGTACATGGATAACGACCTGTTGGGCTGGTTGTTAGCCTATTTGATTTTGGAGTCTACTGTATTAAATTTTATGACTTGTATTGTGTGTTACTTTTAAAACTTTTTTGTATATGGGTATGTAAATATTATGGTTGTTATGGGTCCTCACATGTATATATTTATGTATATTAGTTTGTGAGTAAAAAAAATAGTTTATTATTTATTAAGTTATTACAAGAAAAAGAAAAAAAATATTTCATGCATGCACATATATTTTATCATGTCAAATTATACTATATATATAGTTCTATAGTAATGGGAGTGTTTCATTTTCTAAAGATTCATTACAGGATCAATGTGATTTGAAATGGAATAATAGTTATTGAGTTAAAATAGGATTTCGACTAATAATCTATACCCCAAACTTAATGGGGAGATTAATTAATGGAGGGACTGTATTTACATGGTACTCGTAACATAAAAAGTTCACTTGTTATTCACCTAAGACTAGGTAGTCGAGATGCACTGCTACGTGCTTCCCTTGATTTGTGATGTTCTTGGAATTAAGGGATTAATTTTAAGCTGATTAATTAATCTAAACATTAAATTTATTCATAAGTTGCAAAGGTTGCAAACCCACTACTAGCTGAATTATGAACCTGATGGGTCACACACAAATCAAGATGATCTACTTCTATATTTGTTTTTGCAATCCAAAGTGTTGGATTAAGTTGATTAACAGTGATTAATCAACTTGAGTTATAATTAATTTAAACAGTTAAATTAATTCATTCAAATAAATTATATGATTATTTAATTAAACCTAACAATGATTAGGGGCTCTTGAGAGTAAATTAATTAATTGATGGAGATCAATTATATTAGTTTGACCTAAAATTAATTGAAGGAGTTAAATTAATTTAATCAATTAAAAAATAGAATTATTTTAATTTGGTCTAATATGATTAGATGGCCTATGATGGAACTAACTAATTAAATAATTGGATCAATTAATTATATTGGGCTTTTTAATTAATTGATAGAGATCAATTAATTGAATTTTAATAAATTAATTAGAGTCCAAGCACATGGGGTTAGAGGCCCATTAGGATTTTTTTCAAATGCTAGAATTAAAGATGGAAAGAATTTGTCTTGAAGTGAAAGAAATAAGAGATAAGGAGAAGGTTTCCTAATTAGATTAGGGGACTATTTAGGGTAAGAGTTGCAGACCTAATAGGATTAGGTCAAGACTACATTCTGTATATATATATACAATGTAAGGGCCAAAAACTATAAGCCAAAGAATTAATCTATTACAAGAAAAATTACTCCATCAAAAGTTTTCATCATTTTTTTATTAAAAGGTTAATTCTTCCATCACTTGTTGATTCAAGAATTAATCTTCATTCTGAAATAGATTTAGGAAAAAGAAGTTCAAATTCAATAAGAATGATTTGAAGCTTAGGTTCTACTCGAAAGTGTGAACATACTTAAAGGGACTACACTTAGAGTCTTTGGTGAACGTTTTGAGAGGCCATCAAAATTATTCAAAAGAAGTTTGAGGAATTAGAATCCTTTCTTACTTTTCATCAACCGGATTGCTTGAAAGGTATAATCGTAAAATTTTAGTTATTTAATTTTATTAAACAAGCAATCATAAATATAAATAAAAAATTACATCAAATCCGGGATATGCATATTTATATATGATATATGATTTTATTTTAATTATTAAAAAAAATTAAATTTCCATTGTGCTTGCAATCTCGCGATTATGTGAACCCAAAAGTGGTATAACAACCCATGTTTATGCGTTCTGATTGTTTTCGTGATATTTTATAAATGAATCATTCAAGTGATGAAAAATATGTTTAATTACATTTTTGTTTCGTAATTATAATTTTGGAATTTTCTACAAGATTTTCAAGTGTTAAATTACATGACACAAAAATAAAATAAAATAAAAAATCTAGGTTGGACGAGTTGTGGTGCTGGCGATAGATCATCTGCTACCTATTTTCTTGTTACATGCAGAATTTGATTTTTATTTTTTAAAATTAAATGTTAATTTTAAAATTCAAAAGATTATTTTTATAAAAAACCATGAATTAATTCCCAAACTAGAAAAAAAATGTAATTTTTAACAACTTGGTAAATTTACATACTTTGAATTTTTATCATGTGATGATTAAATTAAGCATGAATGAGATGAATGATCATGGCGCCTAGACTGTTTGTTTTCTTTGTATGGTTTTATGTTTTGGGTTTTAATTAAAATGAAGCTTGTGAGTCTCACATTTTCTCTATTTTTTACTTTGTATATAAATTCTATCTTCCTCCATTGTACCTCCCCTTGGAAGAAATTCCAAGGTTTCTTGTTAGTTTAAACAATTGTAATGAGAATAGTATTAGGATGGCGAGGTCTTCTTTTGCCTTTGGTGGACAAGAAGAAGGAGCAAGTTGGAAAAAAGCAAGGATTCAAGGTCTGTGAATCTATGGGTGATACATCTTGTAATAGATAGGATTTATTATCGTTTTGATTAATTACCCTTAGATTGACCTTAAGATCCACTTTGGTTCGAGTAAATCGGATAGGGAAATGCTCATGAGCATCCCATTATTTATGTATTATAGATGCATGCATAGGTTTATTTAATGTTTTTCTTTGATTTTTTTATGTAATCTTAGGATAGTGTAACATTAAATAAACAACACAAAATAAAATGATCAGGTTTTAGTAAAATTGAAACCCTCACTTTGAAGTGTTTTAAGTTTAAGAATTTATTAATTCTATATCAAGCATTAATGGGCAATATTGGGCGGGGCCCAATTGTCCAAGCCTTTCATCAAAAGTAGCCGGCATGTGAAATGCTACCACACTTAGTCTATTGGCCACGAGTCATGTGATGTCCTAAGTGGAGTTAATAGTTGTGACCACTACTTGCATAGAGATGCCCATGGGGTAGGAGGGCTAAAGATGTTGGCCATGAGTCATGGGACATACTTTAGTTGTCCTATTCATATGAATGTCTGATGGGACATATTTGATACTTAGTACTATATGAGCTCATAAAATTAAGGTGTATGGAAAGTAATAAGGAAAAATAGCTTGAAGGTTACATGGGATGCAATTGCTAATATGTTAGCTACATTTTTGTTTAATCAAATGGGCTCATAAAATTTGGGTGTATGATAAGACTAGTTCGACTTCAAGCCTACTAGAAAATATGATTTCCTGAATATCCATCATGAGGGTGATGGGATTCGAAGAAAATAGTAGGAGACATTTATACTTATAAATGATTAAACTGTTGAATGTATGCTTATTTTTTTACCTCGTGTTTTGTAGATATCTGATTTATATTATCATTAAAAATCCACTTGCATCAATTATTAACACTAACAAACTCATTGGTCCCAACTATATTGACTAGTTAAGAAACCTTGGAATAGTTCTCCAATCTGAAATGAAGGTTTATATACAAGGCCTGATGTCATATATACTCTAAGTATGATGAGCAGATATCAGTCCAATTCGGGCAAGGAGCACCAAAAAGCCATAAAGAGGATCCTTAAGTATTTGCAAAGGATTAAGGATGTCTTCTTGGTTTACAACAATGGAGAACAAAAACTAGAAGGCTTCACTAATTTTAGCTTTCAGTTTGATGTATATGATTTGAGGTCAACTTCAAGATTTATGTTCAGGCTAAATAATAGAGCGGTCGGATGGAAGAGTTCCAAGCAAGAGATTACTGCGGATTCCACCACCTAAGTTGAATACATCGCAACATGTGATGCAGCGAAAGAAGGTGTTTGGATGAGGAACTTCATTGAAGAGTTGGGTGCAGTCCCTTCCATTGTTGATCAAGTTTCGATCTACTGTGATAACAATAAGGCTGTTGTACAAGCAAAGAAGTCGAGATCTCATTAAAGATCCAAGCACATTATGAGGCAATACTATCTGATATGCGAGATCATTAGTAGAGGAGACATTCGAGTGGAGTGAGTGTCCTCGATAGAAAATATAGAAGATCTACAAAGCCCTAAACTCAAAGAGTATTTGAAGGACCTCTTGAGAGGATAGGTCTTAGATATATAGGCAATTGTGTTTAGGATAAATGGGAGATTGTTAGAGTAGTGTCTAGCGAGCTAATTAGCGAAGAGCTTTTATACTCTTGTAAAAATAATCTTATTTATAATGTTTAAATAAATATAAGGTATTTATTTATCTTTAATTATTTTTATCAGTTAGATAAAGTCCTTAGATCATTTTTAGCTATGGGGTATGGTCATACATATGATGATGATCATAGAATATACCTTTATGGCTTTGATCTTAAACATGTTTCGAGTTGGGGGTTCATTAAGATGGGGCATCGATAAGCTTGATAGACTCGTACACATGATGTATACTTAAAAAGAGAATGTCTCATTCCATAGATATTGTCATAGGGATGCTAGTGCATCTGTGTGGGTGTTTTGTTAGGGAACGAGTACATTAAACGGCCTACTGGAAAATTCTTAATTGGAAAGCATTGTTTGTCAAATGAGAATTTTCTAGTTATGATAGTACATTAATTAGTTATTTGACTTGAGGCACCATGGTGTCTTTGTGTGCCGCGACATCATACGCTTTGATGTATTTCCTGGTTGCATAACAACCATAAAAGGCTTGCGTTGGGTGTATGATCTTAGTGTATGGATGTCAATGCGTAGCAAATAAATGATCCATCACTTATCAGGTAGAATAGGAGAATCTCTTATATTTTCATAGTCCTTGATCCCTAAGACCTTGGCTGAGACAGGATGAATACCAGATGTAAGGTTTTCTAGTGATTCATCAAAGGATCAATGTGACTTGAAATAAAATCATAGTTATTATGTCAAAATATGGTTTCGACTAATAATTCATGCCTTATACTTAATTGGGAGATTAGTTGATAGAGGGACGGATCGTATTTGCATAGTACTTATAACATAAAAGGTTCACTTGTTATTCACCTAAGACTAGGTAGTTGAGATGTGCTGCTAGGTGTTTTCTTTGAACATTAAATTTATTCATAAGTTGTAAAGGTTGTAAGTCTACTGTTAGCTTAGTTGGGAACATAATAGGTCACACAAAAATTGAGATTAAGTTGATTAATAGAGATTAATCAACTTGAGTTAGAATTAATTTAAATAGTTAAATTAATTCATTAAAATAAATAATATGATTATTAATAAATAATAAGATTATTTATTTAAACCTAATCATGATTAGGGGCTATTGAGGTTGAATTAATTAATTGATGGAGATCAATTATATTAGCTTGGCCTAAAATTAATTTAAGGAGTTAAATTAATTTAACCAATTAAAAAATAGAATTATTTTAATTGGGACTAATATGATTAGGTGGCCTATAATGGAACCAACTAATTAATTGATTGGATCAATTAATTGTATTGAACTTTTTAATTAATTGTTGGAGGTCAATTAATTGGACTTTAATAAAATAATTAGAGTCTAAGCACATGGGGTTAGAGGCCCATTAGGATTTTTTTCAATTGCTAGAATTAAAGATGGAAAGATTTTGTCTTGAAGTAAAAGAAATAAGATATATGGAAGGAGAAGATTTCCCAATTGGATTAGGGGACTATTCAGAGTAAGAGTTGGAGACCTAATAGGATTAGGTCAAGACTACATTGTGTATATATATACAATGTAGGGGCCAAAAATTAATAGCAATAGAGCTAGAATTTTCTTCCCTTTCTCCAGTTTTCCTACTCGTTTTTTTTTTGTTCTATTTTCTTACTTTAAGAAAAACTACTGCAACAAAAGTTTTCATCATTTTTTGATTAAAAGGTCAATTCTTCTGTCACTTGTTGATTCAAGAATTAATCTTGTCTCTGAAATATATTTAGAAATAAGAAGTTCAAATTCACAATCAAGGATTTGAAGCTTGTAGATCTACTCAAAAGTGTGGATACCATTAGAGGGACTACACTTCGAGTCCTTGGTGAACGTTTTGAGAGGCCATCAAAATTGTTCAAAAGGAGTTTGAGGAATCTAAATTCCTTCTTCCCTTTCATCAACCGGATTGCTTAAAAGGTATAATCGCAAAACTTTAGTTATTTAATTTTATTAAACAAGCAATCATAAACGTAAATAGAAAATCACATCAAATCCAGGATATACATATACATATGATGTATGATTTTATTTCAATTATAAAAAAAATTTAAATTTCTACTGTACTTGCAATCCTGCAATTACGTGAACCCAACAGTGGTATCAGAGCCTAACTTTATGCATTCTGATTGTTTTCATGATGTTTTATATATGAATCATTCAAATAATGAAAAATATGTTTAATTACATTTTTGTTTGGTAATTATAATTTTGGAATTTTTTGCATGATTTTAAAGTGTTAAATTACCTGACAAAAAAACAAAACAAATAAAAAAAACTAGGTTAGATACGTTGTGGTGCCGTGGCGCCAGACGTGCAATTTTGCTAGGTAGCAAATTATTTGCTGCTTGTTTTCTTATCACATGCAGAATTTGAATTTTTAATTTTTAAAATTAAATGTTAATTTTAAAATTCAAAAAATTATTTTTATGAAAAACCATGAATTAATTTCCAAACTAGAAAAATATAATTTTTAAGAACTTGGTAAATTTGCATGCTTTGAATTTTTATCATGTGATGATTAAATTAAGCATGAATGGGATGAAAGATCTTGGAGCCTAGACCATTTATTTTCTATGTATAGTTTTATGCTTTTGGGTTTTTGATTAAAATGAAGCCTGCGAGTCTCATATTTTCTCTATTTTTTACTCTAAATATAAATTTTATGTTCCTCCAATGTACCTCCCCTTAGAAGAAATTACAAAGTTTCTTGTTAGTTTAAACAATTGTAATAAGAGTAGTATTAGGATGGTGAGCCCTTCTTTTACTTTTTGTGGACAAGAAGAAGGAGCAAGGTGGAGAAAAGCAAGGATTCAAGGTCCAGGAATGTGTGATTCATGTAATAGATAGGATTTATTATTGTTTTAATTAATTATTCTTAAATTGACCTTAAGATCCACTTTGGCTCGAGTGGATCACATAGGAAAAGGCTCATGACCATCCCATTATTTATATATTTTAGATGCATGCATAGGTTTATTTAATTTGTTCCTTTAATTATGCTTGTAATCTTAAGATAGTGTAACATTAAATAAACAAAACGAAATAAAATGATAAGGTTTGGGTAAAATTGAAACCCTCACTTTGAAGTGTTCTAAGTTTAAGAATTTATTAATTCTATATCAAGTGTTAATGGGCAATATTGGGCGGGGCCCAATTGTTCAAGCCTTTCATCATAAGTAGCCGGCATATGAAATGCTGCCACACTTAGTCTGTTGATCACGAGTCGTGGGATGTGCTAAGTGGAGGTAATAGTTGTCACCACTACTTGCATAGAGATACCCGTGGGGTAAGAGGGCTAAAAATATTGGCCACAAGTCGGGGGACATACTTTAGTTGTGCTATTCATATGGATGTTTAATGGGATATGCTTGATACTTAGTACCATATGGGCTTATAAAATTAAGGTGTATGGGAAGTAGTAAGGCAAAATAGCTTGAAGGTTGCATGGGATGCAATTGCTAATATGTTAGCTACCTTTTTGTTTTATCATATGGGCTCATAAAATTTGGGTGTATGATAAGACTAGTTCGACTTCAAGCCCACTAGGAAATATGATTTCCTGAATATCCATCATGAGGGTGATGGGAATCGAAGAAAATAGTAGGAGATATTTATAATTAAAGGCCTTATTATAAATGATTAAACTGTTGAATGTAGGCTTATTTTTTTGCCTCATGTTTTGTAGATATCTTATTTACATTATGCCTATAAATCCACTTGCATCAATTCTTGACACTAACAAACTTACTGGTCCTAACTATGTTGACTAGTTAAGGAACCTTTGGATAGTTCTCCAATCTAAAAATAAGGTTTATTTCCTCGACAAGGCACCACTGGCTCTGCTAGAGGGGGCCATAAAGGAAGAACAAGCAAAATATTGTCAACATGTTTAGGATAATCTACAAGCTTGGTGCTATATGATAGCATCTATGTCAAACGAGCTGCAAAGATAGCCATAGGGTATGGCACATGCTGCCGTATCCATCTTTATTTGAAGGAATTATATGGTGAACATATAAGGCAAGCTAGATACCAAGTATCTAAGGAGCTCTTTCGATGCTGTATGACGGAAGGCTTTTTGGTTCATGATCATAGACTAAAGATGATAGCCTTAATCAAGAGACTTGAGTCCCTAGGAATCATTATGAACAACAAACTCTATGTGGATCTCGCATTGCAGTCTTTGTTGCCCTCGTTTAACTCATTTGTAGTCAATTTCAACATGCACAAAATAGAGACTACCCTTACTGAGGTGGTCAACATGTTGAAGACTACCGAGTTCACTATGAAGAAGAAGAAGCCTGTCCTGCTCATTAGCTCTTCATCCCAATCTAAGATTAAAAGGTCAAAGAAAGGAAAGAAGAAAAGTTCTTCTAAGAAGGCCAAGGGTATAAAGGCCTCATGTGGAGTGAAGAAAGATTCCAAACCAGACGACAAGTGTTACTATTGTGGCAAAACTTGCAAATCACTAGAAGAGTTCTGGATGTTCTATATTGAAGTTAACATTTTGGTTAACGATGCTTCTTAGGTATTAGATACCAGTTATGATACTCATCTATGAAATGATTTATAGGTGATGATAAGAAGTAGGGAGTTGAGTAGAGGAGAGTGGATCCTGAGGCTTGGAAATGGAGCAAAAATAGCTCCATTAGCCATAAGAACTGTCTACTTAGCACTAGGAGATGGAAAAATGATAGTTTTAAATTTTTGTCTTTATGTTCCTAAATTATTAAAAAACATTATCTTTGTTCCAGTTTTGGATAGAGAGGACTACAAATCATTTGGATTTGATCTATAGGATGTAAGCGGGCCACTAAGTGTTAGCGCCCCAGGAAACTACCACTATTTTATTATTTTTACCGATGATTATTCTAGGTATGGGTATATGTATCTTTTAACATACAAGTCTGAAGCCTTTGAAAGGTTCAAAGATTTTAGGCATGAAATGGAGAAACAAACTAGGTGAAGTATTAAGACTTTTTGATCTGATCGAGGAGGCGAATACTTAGGCTTAGGGTTTCTTGATTATCTAAATATGAAACAGATTCTCTCACACTGGACTCCGCCAGCAACTCCATAACTAAATGGGGTTGCAGAGCATAAAAACCGAACCCTATTGGATATGGTTTGGTCCATGATGAGCTTCAATGGGATTTCTTTTTCATTTTGGGGCTATGCTCTAGAAACGGTGGCATTTTTGTTAAATAGAGTGCCAAGTAAGTCAGTGCCCAAAACACCATATGAAATGTGGTGTAGCAAACCCCTTCATATAAGTATCTTAGTGTATGGGGTGCCCTGCTTACGTGAAATAGTTGGTGGGAGATAAGTTGGATGCTAGATCTACCTTATGAAAGTTTATGTGGTATCCCAAAGGAATCCGTTGGATACTATTTCTACGATCCTTCAGAATAAAAAGGTGTCTATTTTGATTAATGCCACCTTCGTAGAGAAGGAGTTTCTACTATATAGAAAAGGTGAGATTGTAGAGCTTGAAGAAATTCAAAAATCACAAAGTGCCCTGGAAAAGACAGTAGTAATAGAACCACCCAAAACTAACATTCCTATCACAAAGCCTCCTAGAAGATCTGAAAGGATCTTGAGACCACCTAAACGGTATGGTCTTTTGTTGGAGAACAAACAAGAGCGTTCTTTGGATAATGATCTAAGGAATTATGGAGAAGTGATGTTGGACATCAATTTGGAGAGATGACAAGAAGCCATGCAAACTGAGATGGACTCCATATACTGCAATAAGGAATGGACCTTGATACACCCACCATAGGGTATAGTACCCATCGACTGTGAATGTATCTATAAGTGAAAGGTTGGAATAGATGAAGAGGTAGTGACCTATAAGGCACGACTGGTTGCAAAAAGCTATACTCCAAAACAAAGTGTTGACTATGAGGAAACCTTTTCACCAGTGACGATGCTAAAATCCATTCAAATATTGCTTGTCATATCAGCATATTATAACTATGAGATATGGCAAATGGAAGTGAAGACCATCTTTTCTCAAAGGAAATATTAAGGAAGAGATCTATATGAGGCAACCAGAGGGCTTCAAATCTAGTGGGAGCGAGCAAAAGGTTTGTGAACTCTATAAATCCGTTTATGGACTCCAACAAGCTAGCTAGAATCTTTCATTCAACAAAGTAATCAAATCATTCGATTTTCAAAAATCCAGATAAACCTTGTGTGTATAAGAAAATTCGTGGGAGCATAGTGATCTTTATTGTCCTTTATTTTGATGACATACTACTTATTAGGAATGATGCAATGATGTTGCAATCAACAAAGGCTTGGTTGTCTACTCAGTTGTCCATGAAGGATTTGGAATAAGCATTCTCTATTTTAGGGTTTAGGATCAATAGAGGTAGATCGAAAAGGATGATCGGACTATCCTAATCTATGTACACAGACTAAGTGCTAAAGAGGTTTAGCATGGAAAAATTCAAAAAATGATTCTTACCTATAAGTCATGGGGTTTCTCTTTTGAAGTCAATGTTACCAAAGACACATGAGGAAAAAGAGAGAATGACTCACATATAATATACACCCACAATTGGAAGCATTATGTATGCAATGTTTTGTATGAGGCCTGATGTCGCATATGCTCTGAGTGTCACAAGCATATATTAGTCCAATTATGGCAAGGAGCATTGGAAAGTGGTAAAGACGATCCTTAAGTACTTGCGAAGGACTAAGGATGTCTTCTGGGTTTATGTCAATGGAGAACTGAAGATAGTAGGCTTTACTAATTCTAGCTTTCACTCTGATATAGATGATTTGAAGTTAATTTCAGGATTCGTATTCATGCTAAATAGTAGAGCGGTCAGCTAGAAGAGTTCCAAGCAAGAGACAACTGCGGATTTGGCCACCGAAGCTAAATATATCATAGCATGTAATGCAGCAAAAGAAGGTGTTAGATAAGAAACTTCATCCAAAAGTTAGGTATAGTCCCCTCTATTGTTAATCAAGTTTTGGTGTACTGTGATAACAACAGGGTTGTTGTGCAAGCAAAGGAGTTGAGATCTTATCAAAGATCCAAGCACATTATGAGGCGATACTATCTAATTCGCGAGATCATTAGTAGAGAAGACGTTCAAGTCTAGCGAGTGTCCTCGATAGAAAATATAGAAGATCTATTGACAAAGACCTTAGTGACATCTTGAGAAGATGGGTCTTAGATACATGGGCAATTAGCTTTAGGACAAATTGAAGATTGTTAGAGTAGTGCCCGATGAGCTAATTAGCGGTGAGCTTTTATACTCTTGTAACACCTGTCTTATTCATATTATTTAAATAAATTAAAGGTATTTCTTTATCTTTAATTATTTTTATCAATTAGATAAAGTTCCTAGATTATTTTTAGCTACGGGGCATGGTCACACATATAATGGTGATCATAGAATATGCCTTTATGGCTTTGATCTTAAACATGTTCTGAGTCGGGGGTTCATTGAGATGAAACATCGATAAGCCTGATAGACTTATACACACAATGCATACTCGAAAAGATAATGTCTTATTCTATAAACATTGGCATAGGGATGCTAGTGCATGTGTGTGGGTGCATATTAGGGAACGAGTACACTGAACACTTATTAGGAAATTCTCAATTGGAAAACAATGTTTGTTGAATGAGAATTTTCTAGTTACGACAGTGCATTGATTAGTCCTTTGACTTGAGGCACCATAGTGGCCTTGTGCACAACATCATACACTTTGATGTATTTTATGATTGCATTACAATCATAAGTGGCTTACGTTGGGTGTACGATCTTTATGTATGGAGGTTAATGAGTAGGAAATAAAGGATCCATTACCTATCTGGTAGAATAGCAGAATCTCTTATGTTTTCATAGTCCTTGATCCCTAAGATCTTGGCCAAGGCAGGATGAGTACTAGACGTAGGGTATTCTAGTGATTCATCAAAGGATCAATGTGACTTGAAATGGAATCATATTTATTAAGTCAAAATAGGGTTTCGACTAATAATCTATGCTCTAGACATAATTGGAGAATTAGTTGACAGAGGGACCGTATTTGCATAGCACTCGTAATAGAGAAGATTGACTTGCTATTCACCTAATACTAGGTAGTCAAGATGCACTGTTAGGTAGTTCCCTTGATTTGTGAAGTTCTTGGAATTAAGGGATTAATTCCAAGCTGATTAATTATTTAGATTAATTAATCTGAGCATTAAATTTATTCATAAGTTCTAAAGATTACAAGTCCACTGCTAGCTTAGTTGTGAACTTAATGAGTCACATACAAATCGAGATGATCCAATCTATATCTATTTTTGTAATCTAAAATGTTAGATTAAGTTCATTAATAGAGATTAATAAACTTGAGTTAGAATTAATTTAAACAGTTAAATTAAATCATTTAAATAATTAATGTAATTATTCATTTGAACTTAATACTGATTAAGGGCTTTTGTGAGTGAATTAATTAATTACTGAAAATAAATTATATTAGCTTGGCCTAAAATTAATTTAAGGAGTTAAGTTAATTTAACCAATTAAAATAATAGAATTATTTTAACTGAACCTAATATGATTAGGTGGCCTATGATGGAACCAATTAATTAATTAATTGAATCAATTAATTGTACTAGGTTTTTAATTAATTGGTGGAGATCAATTAATTGGACTTTAATAAATTAATTAGAGTCCAAGCCCATGGGGTTGGTGGTCCATTAGGATTTTTTTAATTGCTAGAATTAAAGAGTCCTAATAAAGATGAAAAACATTTGTGTTGATGTGAAAGAAATAAGAGATAAGGAAGAAGAAGATTTCCTAATTGGATTAGGGGACTATTTAAGGTAAGAGTTGGAGACCTAATGGGATTAGGTCAAGACTATATTGTGTATATAAATACAGAATGTAGGGGTCAAAAATTATAAGCAAGAGAGCTAGAATTTTCTGCCCCCTCTTATCTTCTTCTTCTCATTTTTTTTATGTTTTATTTTCTTACTTCAAGAAAAAATTACTCCATCAAAAGGTTCCATCATTTTTTGATTAAAAGTTTAATTCTTCCATCACTTGTTGATTCAAGAATTAGTCTTCACTCTCAAATAGATTTAGAAATAAGAAGTTCAAATTCACTAGCAAGGATTTGCAACTTGTTGATCTGCTCGAAAGTGTGGATACCGTTAGAGTGACTATACTTGGAGTCCTTAGTGAACGCTTTGATCGACCATCAAAATTGTTTGAGAAGAGCTTGAGAAATTTGAATTCCTTCTTACCCTTCATCAACCAAAATTCTTGAAAGGTATAATCACAAAATTTAGTTGTTTAATTTTATTAAACAAGCAATCAGAAATGTAAATTAAAAATTAGATCAAATCCGGGATATGCATATTTACATATGATATATGATTTTATTTCAATTATTGAAATATTTTAAATCACTGTTGTGCTTGTAATGCCACGATTATGCGAACGCAATATATACTCCAACCGGCATGTACCTTGATGGACCCACCATAGAAAATTATACCCATCAGCTACAAATGGGTCTGCAAGAAGAAGATTGGAGTGCGTAAGGAGGTGATGACCTATAAGGCATAAATAGTAGTAACATTTATGCTTAAAATCAAAGTGTTGAATATCGAGAAAGCCTCTAACCTGATGTGTTGCCAAAGTCTATTAGTATTTTGCTGGTCATATTTTTGTATTTTGAATACAAAGATATGGAAATAGATATGAAGACCGTCTTCCTCAATAAAGGTATTGAGAAGAAGATTGATATCAAGAAGTCTGAGGGAGGCCTTTTGTATCTCATCGATGTAAGCTAAAGGTTTACAAGCATCAAGAGTCTACTTATGGACTCAAAATGGACTTCTTGAAGGTGGGATATTCGGTTTGTTAAGTTAATCAAATAGTTTGAGTTCTTTAGGAATGCGAATCAATCAGGTGTGCACAAAAGAGTTAGTGGGAGCATAGTAAAGCATTCTACTTATAGGGACAATGTGATAATGTTGTACTTAATTGAGACTTATCATCTTCTAAGTTTTCCATGAGGGGTTTGGGTAGGGTATCGTAGAAAATGGGGATTTAGATTTATAAAGATCTTAAAGGATGGTTGGACTATCCTAAATCTACGTACATAGATGTTAAAAGAGTTTATCATGGAGAAATCCAAGAGGAGATTCTTATATGTTAGTCCTAAATTTTCTTTTTCGAAGTCTATATCCCCAAAGAGTTTAGAAGAGAAGAGAAAAGAATGACTCACATACTTTATGTATTGTAAGAAGCATAATGCAAGCAAATCTACATACAAGATATGATATCACAAATGCTCTGAGTGTTACAATCATATATTAATCTATTTTATGCGACAAGTATTGAAAGTTGTAGAGAAGATCTTTTAGGTGCCTATGAAGTAAAGAAGATCTCTTCTTGGAGTACAATTATGGAGAATAGAAGTTGGAATGTTGGATCTAGCTTTTATTTTAAAGTAGATAACTTGAAGTCAAATTAGATCCAATTTGAATAATTCAATTATTCAATTGAGTGATTTTAACTTATTCACTAAAAATTAAAATCCTTAATTAATTAATTAATCAATATTAATTAATTAATTTCCAACCATTGAAAAATTCCAAAATAGAAATATCACTCTCCATAAAATAATTGCGTATGCATCCAAGCAACTTAAAGATTATGAAAAGAATTACCCTACGCACGACTTAAAACTTGTTGTTGTAGTATTTGCGCTTAAAATAACGAGGTACTATCTATATGCTTAATGGTGCGAGATCTATATAGATCACAAAAGCTTCAAATACTTCTTCATGCAGAAAGAGTTGAATATGCGGCAATGGAGATGGCTAGAACTGGTAAAAGATTATGATTGTGTGATCAATTACCACTTCGGTAAAGCCAACATTGTAGTTGATGCATTGAGCCAAAATCCACACAAAGTATAATAGCCATGGCTTTAATTTAGAAATCAGAACTGAATGAGTTACAGAAAATGAATTTAGAGATTTTACAAATAGAAGTAATAGAGGTAAAGTTTGCAGCCCTGATGCTTCAGTCAATGCTAATTGATAAGATCAAACAAGGGCAGCAAGATAACGAATATCTCATCAAGATGAGAAAAAATGTTGCTGCGGGGAAGTCTCCTGAATTTGAGATGACTCAGAATGATATTTTACAATTTAGAGGGTGATTTTGTGTGCCAAATATTCATAACATTTGGTAAGACATTTTAAAACAGACCCATTCAACCCCTTTATTCAGTACATCCAGAGGCTACCAAGATGTATATAGACTTGAAAATGCATTATTGGTGGTCGAGTATGAAAAAGGACATCGCCCAACATGTGAAGCAATGTCTAACATATCAGCAGATAAAGACCGAACATCAAAGACCCGCAGGGACTTTACAACCTCTACTCATTCTAGAATGGAAATGGGAAATGATCACCATAGATTTCGTAATTGGTTTGCCAAAGACTACTAAGGGTCATGATGCTATTTAGGTTAGTGTTGATAGATTGACCAAGTCTGCTCATTTCCTTCCCATATGTTCTACATATTCCATGAATCGCTATGCCCAATTATACATTTAGGAGATTGTCAGACTTCATGGTGTGCCATTGTCTATAGTTTTTGATAGATATTCAAGATTTTTATCTACTTTTTGGAGGAGTTTATAGAAAGCTTTGGGAACACAGTTATCATTCAGTACAGCATATCATCATCAGACGAATGGACAATCTAAACAAACAGTACAGACATTGAAAAATATGCTTAGAGCCTGTATATTAGACTTCCAAGGTCAGTGGAGTGAAGTCCTACCTTTGGTGGAGTTTTCGTATAACGACAACTATCAGACTAGCATTAGAATGACTCCCTTTGAAGCATTGTATGGCAAAAAGTATAGGTCTCTGATACACAAGGATAAAGTTGGTGAGAAAAAACTTTTGGGCCCAGATATGATTGGAGAGAGGACAAAAGCCATGTTACAGATTCGACAAAGAAAGTAAAATGACTAAAATCGGCAAAAAAGTTATACAAATTGATGAAGAAGGGCACTGGAGTTTGCGGTAGAAGATCAGGTGTTTTTGAAAGTAGTACCAACGAAGGGCATCATGAGGTTTGGAAGTAAAATGCCTAAATACATTAGCCCATTCTCTATAATTGAAAGAATTGATGATGTTACTTACAGACTAGATCTACCGGCATCTATGTCCCAAATACACAATATATTTTATGTTTCTATGTTGAGAAAATATATTGCTAATCCCTCTCACATTCTGAAGAATGAACCAGTGGAATTAAAGGCAGATTTGAGCTACGAAGAAAACTCTATACATATTTTATTACGAGAAGTGAAACAGCTAAGAAATAAATAGATTCCATTAGTTAAAGTATTATGGAGAAACCAATCGGTAGAAGAGGCCACTTGGGAAAGGGAGGATGAAATGAGAACTAAGTATCTTGAACTTTTTCGACAAGTGAAATTTCAGGGATGAAATTTTTTTAAAGAGGGGAGGATGTGATACCCGAATCTCTCACTACTTACCTGGCCAAATATAATTCATGCATTACATATTAATTGTGTGCTATTTGCATTTATATTGACATCATATAATTCATTTTATTTTATACGGCATTCTTAATCATTAAACTTAATTTTGAAGCTCTCATGCGGTATTGATTATCAAATCCCCTAACCTAAATGGTCAATTCTACATTGGGATAAGAAGAAAATTAAGTATCAATATGATGAATATTACTAGGTTACACATTATAATTTTTAGAAATATTAAAGGTGTCACTCAAAAGTTTACGGTTTAATTTGATTTGATCAGGTTATTTCAAAAGTATATATTTGTAAATTAACATACTTGGGATATTGGACATGATATAATGTGATTTAAGTGTCATATTACAAGGTCAATATATGCATATGATTTTAGAAATGAAAACAAGCCAATCATTAAAGAATTGAATGCCAATCGATTTAGAGATCGAATGAACGATTAAGAAATTATGGTAGAATTTATTATTCGATCATATGGAAATTAAAATTGGTTGTAAATAGATAAATCAATAATGAGAAATACTAGATTATAGTTGTATAAGGTGTGTGTAACATCAAATTTGAACCACCTCTTGACACCTCAAGCCTTGCCACCTCAAGCTTTGTCATCTCAAGCTACCATCTCAACCTTTCTTCATTTCTATTCTTGAACCATGACCAAAAACTATTTTCTGAGCTATTTCACCTCTTGATCCCAAGTGATTCCAAGTAAAGAAAAAAGTGAAGAAAGCAAAGGGAAGTAAGGAGGAGCAAGTAGAAACTTAAAATTGTGCATAGGTGAGCTTAACTTATATTTTGTTTGTACGTAAGAAATATGGCACCATGAGACTATGCATCGATTATTGAGAGTTGAACAGGGTCACAATTAAGAATAAGTATCAATTACGTAGAATCGATGATTTATTTGACCAGCTTCAGGGTGGCAAAATATTTTCAAAGATTGACTTATGCTCTGGGTACCATCAATTAAAAATAAAGGAAGAGAATATCCCCAAAACGGTATTTAGTACAAGATATGGGCACTATGAATTTTTGGTGATGCCATTCGGATTAACTAATGCTCTAGCAGCATTCATGGATCTAATGAATAAAGTGTTTAAGGAGTTTTTGGATAAATTCATTATTGTGTTCATTGATGACATTCTAGTTTACTCCACAACTAAAGAAGAGCATGCCGTACATTTGAGACAAGTACTGGAGGTCCTGAAAGTGAAATAGTTATACGCCAAGTTCAAGAAATGCGGGTTCTGGTTGGATCGCGTAGTATTCCTGGGACATGTTATATTGGGAGCGAGAATATCACTAGATCAAAGTAAAGTTGAAGCTATCAACAACCGGATGCAGCCTACTAATCCTTCAGAGGTATGCTGTTTTCTATGTTTAGCTGAATATTACTGGAGATTCGTGGAAGGATTCTCCAAGATTGCTATGCCATTTACACAATTAACCAGAAAATGGGTGACATTTAGATGGATGGATTTGTGTGAGCGAAGTTTCTAGAGCTGAAAAAGAGGTTAACTTCAGCACTTATTCTCTCAATTCCATTAGGTACTAGAGGATTCATAATTTATAGTGACGTATCGAAGAATGGATTAGGATGTGTACTGATGCAAAATGGTAAAGTAATTGCATATGCATCAAGGCAACTTAAAGAGTACGAAAAGAATTACCCCACACACGACTTAGAACTTGTTGCTGTAATATTACACTAAAAATATGGAGGCACTATCTATATGGTGAACGAAGCGAGATTTATGTGGATCACAAGAGTCTCAAATACTTATTCACGCAAAAAGAGTTAAATATGTGGCAGTGGAGATGGCTGGAACTGGTAAAAGATTATGATTGTGTGATCAATTACCACCTCAGTAAAGCCAACGTTATAGTTAATACGTTGAGTCAAAAATCCACACAAAGTACAATAGTTATGGATTTAATTCAAAAATCAAAACTAAATGAGTTGTAAAAAATGAATAAAGAGATTTTACAGACAGGAGTAATAGAGGTAAAGTTGGCAGCCCTAACGCTTCAACCTACGCTAATTGATAGGATCAAACAAGGGCAACGAGTTGACAAATATCTCATTAAGATGAGAAAAGATGTTGCAGGGAAGTCTCTTAAATTTGCAACGACTCAGAATGATATTTTACAATTTAGATGGCAATTTTGTGTGCCAAATGTTGATAACATTTGGGAAGACATTTTAAAGAGGCACATTCAACCCTTTATTCAGTACATCTAGGGGCTACCAAGATATATAGAGACTTGAAAATGCATTATTCTAACATGTCAACAGATAATGGCTGAACATTAAAGACCCGCAGGGACTTTGCAACCTGTACTCATTCCAGAATGGAAATGGGAAAGGATCACCATGGATTTCGTAACTGGTTTGCCAAAGACTACTAAGGTTCATGATGCTATTTGGGTTATTGTTGATAGATTGACCAAGTCTGCTCATTTTCTTCCCATATGTTCTACATGTTTCATAGATTGCTATGCCCAATTATATATTTAGGAGATTGTCAGACTTCATGGTGAGGTATCTCCATTGAGCATACATACATGGGCATTGTCATTAGCACATGCATGCATCATATACGAGCATTATGATAAATCTTGCATTGCACGACATGATTTTGAAAAAGGAAAATATTTTGCTAACCACTACTAGTGCACCGAAACATGCATGGATTTACATGGTTTTATGTATGAATTTACAGGTTTGCGTGCATGGATTTGCATGTGTATAAGTATGCATGAATTTTCATGCTTATATCATTATTGGTCATTAGATTATAGTAGTGTACAGAGCTCTTTTCTAGTGCATGGGATAGTAGCGTTGGTTAGGGACCTAAGAAAGAAATAATTCTGAGAAAAATATTTTGATGCATAAAATTGCATTGTGGGCATAGCATTTTGAGATGCATGACTTGATATTGTGGATTATTCTTTGACATGCATAATCTTTACCTGTTGAGTATTAGCTCATATAATTTATGCATTGTAGGTGAGTCTAGTGATACTTGATACCATGGACTTACTGGGTAAGCTGTTTGGGTTCCTACAGATTATGAGAATCAGTGTACATGGATGACGACCTGTTGGGTTGTGTTGCGGGCATATTCTAATTTTTACATTCATTATTATTATGTAAAATGCTAACTATATATAAAGAGCTACAAGATGCAAAATATCCTTACTTTTTCCAAATGTAAAGGTTATTATTTTTATTTTTGAGTCTCTCATATTATAACTTTGGGATTTCCTATCCTATATAACTCTTGAAATTTGAAAGTAAATAATCTTGAGAATAGCGTGACTATGATGGATGATGTGTTTTTATATAAATGGTGATTTTTTTATATAAAGGGTTATATGTGTGAAAACACTATTTATCAAAGTGCTACATTTGACAAAAGTAAATATATATACACACATGCACACATATGCACACACATGTGCTGCATTGTCAAAATTATTGCTATACCTATATCTATATTTAGTGTTGAGGGGTGTTACACGCGGCTCCAAATGCACTGCTGATTTGGGGCCATGACCTAGAATTTTTAGGCTGCAGCTCCAAATGCACTATTCATTTAGGGCCGCGACCTGAAAATTATGGGCTGTGGCACAAACCCTTTTTTTATATATTTCAACCCCATTTTTTTCAACTTTATACCTACATACAATTATCAAAAAATAAGGCAAAAATATGTGCAATTGTGCTCATGGAGATGTCGAAAATATCAAAATTTAAGAGCCTACTAACTACCCCAAAACTTACCTTTTTGTCTGTTCTCAAGCAAAACTCAAAATCAAACAATCATAGACTCATATTTTGATCATGAATTAATAAGTTTGATCAACCAATTCGAATGCCTCATCAATCTTTATTGCACATAAATCCAAAGTTCAGTCATAAAGCTAGTTGAATGACATTATAAAACTTGTACTTCATCAATCTAGTCATCTATACTATTATAAAAGTGTGAATGTTTCTTCTAATTTTTTATTGGACTAAATTGACCCTGACATTATTAATTGTTTGTAATGCCAATAATATAATTTACAATATAATAAAGTTCAAGTTAAATTATAATTGTGACCATTTCTTCCAATTTTTAATTGGACAAAAATGACCCTAACTTTGTAAACTATTTGTAATGGTAATAATATAATTCACAATATAATAAAGTCCAAGTTAAACTATAAAGAGAGGCTCTTTAACATTGTTAATTATAATGGTAATAATATAATTTATAATATAAAAGTCCAATAAGGATGGGACTTGAAGTGTGTTGAAAAATTGAAATTAATTGCTGCCAATTACACAGATTTTAAGTTATAATTGGACTCACCGATTTAAGCTGTAATTGAACTCTTAATTTTCAGATATATGCACATGATTTTTGGTCTGAATTGGAAAATTAATCTCCTATCTACACATAGTTTTTAGAGTGAAATTGGTCATTAAATTGCAGTTGAAAAATTCTATTGTTAAGAAGCTTAATATGAGGCTTTTTCAGCTTCATTTAGATGATGATTTTGTGGTGGCAGAACTGCATAATTTTCAGTTGCAATTACATTCTATAATAAAAATCTCTTTTTATTCTCTATTTTGTACTTGTGACATTTCTAAATAACACACTGAAGATACATGTATATATATAATTATGTTGAAACCTTACTTTATTTTTTTAATTTCTTTGTTAGATTAGTATATTTCAATGAATAGCCAATTATGTATTAATGATATTTCTATAGTATCAAAATTTGTTTGTGCATGTGGATATTCTTTTCCAATAACAAGAAGATATGAACATATTAAAATTTTAAAAATTATCTTAAGAATATCATACATGTACTCATTTCATATCACATGAACATAATGAAAAAATAGTTTTCACCAAGCTTGGTTGAAACACTTTTATTTTTAAAACATCTATCATCGAAATTGTTCTTTGAAGAGTCTCTACTTTCGGAGGTTAAATATAGTTTTGCTAACAAAATTAGTACTTTTCTCATTAGGATTTTTTAAATGTTTAATTTTTATTGTATTGTTTGTATTTATAATTATTAGCAAAGAACGTAATAAGAAAGTCTATGGATGAATATAGTTGCTACAAGCTATAAATTAGAAATCTAAGGCAATTTACAAGTCTCTTTGCATCTAGACAACAAGATTGGATTAGTACCTCTAAAACGAATCAAATATGAGACTTGAATTATACGAAGGAATCATGGATAGTGTGTTGAAAGAAAATACTAAACGAGTGAAGTTGACAAAAGAATTGTTCTTTCGGTATTATTTATTGGGGGTCTAAGAGATATGTGTCGTAGATATCTTGATGCATTAGCATTAGTACAAAGATTTGAAAAACTGAATCTATTTATTACAATGACTGGCAATTTACAGTGGAAATATCAAGAAAAACTGAATGATGACAAGCTCAAGATCAACTAGATTTGACCTCAAAAGTATTTCGAGAAAAATTACAGGATCTGAAACATCAGTTATTTAATAAGAAAATATTTAGATATGTAGCTACACATGTTTATTTAATTGAATTTAAGAAAAAGGGATTGTCATATGCTCATATGTTGATAATTTGAAGTTTGAGTATGAATACAACCCCACATCACTTTGATAGGTTTATATGCGTTGAACTACTTGATTAAGAAAAATATTCCAAACTCTATGACTTAGTTGTAAAAATATATGATGTGTGGACAATGTGGAGATAACTTGAATAATTCTTCTGTGGAGGATGGAAAGTGCAAATATCATTAACCATGTCCATATTGTGAAAAGGGTTAATACAAGGTAAAGATGGATTTTCATTGTATAGAAGCAGAAAAAACGAATTAACAATTCAAGTTTGCAATAGACAACTAAAAAATTAGTGGGTAGTACCTTATAATTTATATCTCTTATCAAGATATAATTATCATATCAACATCGAGATATATTCAAGAGTGACATGTGTGAAATATTAGTACAAATATATATATAAGGAACATGATAGAATGACAATTCATATCACCCACAATGATAAAAATTTACTTGTTGAGATTAAACAATTTTAAGATACCCAGTGGGTCTCTGCTTAAGAAACAATGTGGAGAATTTTTGAATTAATTTGAACGAAATATACCTATCAGTAATCAACTTGCAACTTCACCTCCTAAATCAACAATATGTGACTATTGGGCATATCAGAACTAAGAAAATATTTTAAGTTGGGGTCATATCTCCAAAATAATACTCATGAAGTTTTTTCTATGTGCTCTAAAAGTGAAAAGGCAAGAAAACATATTTATAGGAAAATTCCATAGCACTATGCATGGGACAAACAAGGTAAATATTTGAAAGAAAGAAAGAAAGAAAGAAAATGGATGTGATTAGGCGTATAAATACTGCAAATTCTATTTGAAGGTGAATGATATTAGCTTAGGTTACTCTTGAATCATGACAGATGACCAACATCTTATGTACAAGCTCTAGATTTAAAGAAGCAACACAAAAAAGAGGACTGCTAGAAAGAGTTATTATCAATACAAATATATCTATAAGGAACATGATAGAATGATAATTCATATCTCCCAAAATGATGATGAAAATTTAATTAATGAAATTAAACAATTTCAAGATACCCGATAGGCCTCTTCTCAAGAAGCAATGTGGAGAATTTTTGAATTAATTTGAACGAAGTATACCTAGCAATAATCAATTTGCAACTTCACCTCTCAAATCAACAACATATGACTATTTAGCAATTAGAAAATATTTTAAGTTGTGATCATGTCTCCAAAATAATGATCACGAAGTTTTTTCTATGTGCTCTAAAAGTGAAAAAGTGACAAAATATCTTTATAGGAAATTTTCATAGCACTGTGCATAGGACAAACAAGGTAAATATTGAAAAGAAATAAAGAAAGAAAATAGATGTGATTTGGGCATATAAATACTGTAAATCCTACTGAAGGTGAATGATATTATCTTAGGTTATTCTTGAATCATGACAGAGGGTCATTATCTTATATACGAGCTCTAGATTCAAAAAAGCAACACAAAAAAGAAGACTACTATAAAGTGTTGTTAAATGTTTAAATGAAGCTGTCACTTTTCAAATGCCTCATGAACTGTGAAGACTATTTGCAATCATCTTAGTATATTGTGTACCAAAGAGAATTAGAAACCTTATTTGAACTACAAATTATCAAAACTTTGATAAATTTGAATATTTTCTTGGATAGTATGGGAAAAAACATCACTTCATGTAATCTTGTAAAGATTCCTATAATGTTGTGGGGAATATATTCACTCTTCAAAATACTAATAAATGTAAATGAATTATGTGAGTGCACTATGTCCAAACAAAGTGGGCTTGAGAGCTATTGCATAAAGTACAACTACTTTTATGGGATGAACCACCAATGACAAAACAATGGCATATGAGAATGTTAATAAATTATTGAAAGACGTAATAAAAAATAATGAGGATTTTGTTGGAAAATTATTGAGATTTTAGACAAGTATTACCATTTGTTCCTAGGGTAAACTATTACTAAAAGTTTGGTGAAATCATATTTGTGGTCTAAAATGAGAAAAATTACTTTGTCAAGGAACATTAGATTAAGGAATGATCCAAACTTTAATGAGATCTTACTTAGAATAAAAAACTATAAGAAACCAACTGATACTGAACATAACATCAAAATTCAAAAAGAAATGATTATTGAGTATGACAATGAAGAAGAATCAATATAACGACTTATTCGGGTTATTTTCCAGCATTAAATAAGATTGTGCATTCAGTCATATAAATGACAAGCATGTTTGCAGATTCAATGATAAGTTGATCTCTACGTTTCCTAAAGGAGAAAGAACTTTTATAGTTTTGATGAAGTTATTTATGACACAAACAACCATTATGAAAAGGGCTTTTTGAAATCTTATAACTCTAAATGGCTTGCCTCAATTTATTGCTATGAAGAAATTACCCAATAATTCTTTTGAGGAATTTAGACCAAATAAATGGATTGTGTAATGGTACAAGAATGGTAATGTAATTTCTCTATAAAGATTGTGTTTGGGCAATATACTGAAAAGCATTTCTTTTTACCTATGTGAGTTAATTTGTGCATTAAGTTGTTTCACTTTACTATGGAATAGTAATTCCTATATGATTTTGGTTTCTCCATTTATTATAATTCATTTATATTATTTTGTTATAATAATATTTAAATTCCATTAAATACAGGATAACAGAAAATTATGTTGAATGATTCAAATACTTTTATAGATAAATATAAAATATTTCATAATACAATTAAGGGCTTTAAAAGTTGGGATTGAAACATCTAGCGAATAAAACTTTTCTTGAGAATCCAAAAGATGATAATGATGGGTAGCGATTTAAGTAAATAAACTAAAATTCAAACTTTATGTTTCTGTTATATTTTAAAGATTTTTATAGAATTATTAACTCTTGTAGGGTGTCCAAATCAGAGTAATAATTTTCAATGATGATATCAATCATTTTGCCGAAATGTTTGCTGCCGAAATGTTTGCAATCAACAAGACATATTTGATCTCTAAAGATGTTAAAAAGGTTACTCCGATATATCCTAATGCACATCCAAAAAAGGAATTAGTGCCTAAAAAACATAGAATTGTGAAAGATGCCTTTGAACATATTGGAGAGAAAGTTTACTACAATTTTTGGAGTTCAAATACATACATCCTGGATTTCACGAAAATGAAAGAGTTGGTACAAATTCTTTTACCTTTACTTATTCATTAAACTATATTTTCTATAACATATGTTTAAATTTTAAATCATATTGTGCAGATACTTATGGAATTGTAATAAAAGTCAAAGAATGTAAAATGACCACAAATTCAAAAGCAACATTGAAACCATTAAGGCTTTATTTGGATTGATAGATTTAAAGTTAAGGATTTCAAATTCATAATTTGAGTTTGTTTGGATAATCTCATAATATAATGGATTTTAAATCATTAAACTCCTATTTAGAGCTATTTTTGGAGTCATTATGGTGGATTTTAAATCCATCTTAAAAAAAAGTCATTTGCAATCCTTCTCCTAAATCCTCCCCCTAAATCCAAATCCTTTCATCTAAATACAACTTAAGGAAATTAATTGTCATGAACAACGAGTAAGTCATATATTTTTATCATGTATCGTTCTTCAACATTGAATTTAAAAGAATAATTTGATCTAAAATAATATTTTAACTACAAAAAAAGTTTGCCAAATCAATTAAGAAAAATACTTCTCCAACCATTAAGATCAAACAAGAGAAGAATTAATGTAAAAATGAATTCACATAAGAACTCATTTAGTTATATTTTTATTTAGATTTTGAATTTTTATTAAGTTTAGTTCTTTCAATAATTTTATTAATCATTCATATCCATCAATAATTAGTTCATGAAGTACTTTGGAGTATTTTAATTTTTATTGATATTTTTATTTAATTTTTCTTATTTATGAAATAACTTGCAACATCTTTACTTTACTTAATTAAATTATTAAATAAATTAATTAATTTACTAAAATTGTATAAATCACATGCAACGCACGTGTTACTTACTAATGAATTCAAAATATGTGTATGTGAAGTGTCAAACTCAAGTTTTATACATGTGTTTTAGGTATGAATTTCACAACCAATGGTCCCTTGGTCTGAACAAGGGATCTCTTTTGTGCTTCACATTTTTTTGCCTTCTCTTTTTTTTTTCATAAATCCTAAGACTTCATTTCTTATTGTTCATTCCTTCACAACCTCTAAACTTATTTCTTTTTGTCGAATTGGGATGTAGTGTCTCCATTACTTGCATTAATTATTCATATACCCTGAATTTTCCATTCATATACCTCATCAAAAGTGCACAATATATCTCACACTAAGCTTTTGGGGGACAAGTCATGGTTTTTGAGGTTGCCCAAGGTTGATGTAATCAATTTACATGAAATGAAGTCGAATGATGATAATTCATATGCTTTGCATATGCCATTCTTTACAAAGGCTCAAAAGGGTAACTAGTGAATAAAAATATGATCATGGTAGGCTTGAAAGGCTCAAACGAGTCAAAGATAGTCTAAATTATTTTCAAGTTTGCTAGTTATCTAGAATTTCACCTCAAAGGGTAATCAATCAAGTTCTAAAACACCATAAAATGACCAATACGACTTATTGGAAGCAAAATCCAACACCAAGTAGCATACAATTTAGAAGATTTGACACAACATGCTTAATAAAAAATCATCATTCATGATAAATATCAAATACATACAAAAATAGATATGTCACAAGACTAGCAATTTTTTACTCTTCTAGACTCTATACAATATCAATTAGGTATCATCATATTAATCAATAATCAAGTTATTCATTCAATTACAAAACATGAACTCAACTAAGTGTGTCAACAAAACATGCTTGCTCTTGGACTCTCATCGCATACAATATATGCGATTCACACAAAACGCTTCAACAAAAATTAAAACAATTTGGCTCAATTTTTCACATACATAAAGCTCAATCACACAAAATACGAATCTCACCCCCAAATTTAAAATTAACATTATCTTCAATGTTTAAAGAAATAAAGAACATAAGGGGGAGGAATATAAAACTCTCTTTTCCAATAGATGATGCCTTTGGAGTCCATGGGAGATCCATACATATCACCAAGATGTCCATCTACATAAGAAAAAAGAGACATGAAAATACATGGGCTATTCACAAAAGTGAAAATGCAAACGAAGCAATGCAATAGCTAAACAAAAAAAAGCTCGACATATTTAAATCTAGAAATGGAACATACTTCAAAAACTAACTAAAAAATTATTCAAAAGCAAAGAAAGCAAAAGAGTTGGGTTGTCTTCCTAGAAGTGCTTGGTTTATAGTCACCTGTTCGACTGTATTACCCCTCTTTGGATAAAGGTAAGATGAAATTTAGACATCTTATGCTTGTTACTTTTTCCTAAGTAGTGCTTGGATCGGTGTTAAACACCGTGTATTAAGGGGTTTAAATCTCTCCACAGGGCCCACGTTGCATGGTAGATCATAATCTTGGTCTTGGCTTGCCTTAAAATTTTGATTTCACTTGAAACAACTTCTTAAAGGGTAATTTGGCGTCAAAGTGTATAAGGGCAGCCACCAAGCTTTCATCCTCCATCTCCTCATTTTGAATTTTCCAATAATTTTTCAAGTGCATCCTTCAACTTATTTTCTGCACATCCTTAACAATAAAGGGATTAGAAATTTTTAATTGATAACACTTAGGCTTTTGTTCAATCCCTTAACTTCATTCATATCAATATGTGTTTTGCCTGTTTCATTTTCCTTTAAGTTCACCATGTATGCATCAATTTTCTACTCACAATTGGTTTGTTGTAAAAGATCATTTGCAAACTAGTCAAAGGCATCAATGTTTCCACCCAAGTTTATTTCTATCAAACAATTGAAAGCTTTTGATGAAAGGTCACTTGGTCATTCCCTATTCTAAGTATCAAATTTTCTAACACATCAATTAAAGCTCTACTCATTGCAAGGAAAGGTATACCTAGAATAAGGGGAACATTAGCATCTTTCTTCATGTAACACAATGAAATCAACCAGGAAAATAAACATATCTACCTTTACAGGTACATCCTTACCAATACGTGTTGGATACTTGATAGACCAATCAACTAGTTGAAGTGACACCATTGTTAGCTTTGGCTCTCCTAATCCAAGCTTCTTATAAACCAATAAAGCCATAAGATTAAACTTACCCCCAAATCACATAAAGCATTAGGAATAGTGGTTGAACCAATAGTGCAAAGGATAAAGAAGCTCATGGGGTCTTTAAGCTTAGGAGGAAACTTCTTTTGCATAATCGCCGAGCACTCCTTCGTTAAATTTTCCATCTTATGTTCCTCCGATTTTCTTTTATTTGACAAAATGATAACTAGGCATTTGAAGTAAAGCATCAATAAATGGAATATTAATATGCAACATTTTAAAGACTTCAAGAAATTTAGAAAATTGCACATCTAATTTTTGCTTTTTTAATGCTATATGATAAGGTGAAGGAACACTTATCTCCTCTTTAAGGATGATTGATTTGAGTGAAGTGCTAGGCTTTAATATTGGCTTGTCTTACTTTTCTTGTTGAGGTTTCACTTCTTGCACTTTGGTATTTATCTTCTTCCCACTTCTCAACATAATTATATTTACTTGTGCCTTGAGGTTTTTCTCTGTGTCCCTTGGCAATGTCCCTTGAACATGCCCTAACACTATACTTGCAATTTGACCTATTTGTGTTTTCAAATTCAGTAAGGTTACCTCATTATTTGGGAGTCTCAGTTTGGTATTGGCCATAAACTTGGACCAAATTTTGGTTTTTTCTCTGGGATGGGTAACCAGGTGGTGGAGGTCTCGCCATGTTTTGATTAGTTTCAGAAGTACCTTGGCTACCTTGACCTCCCCATGTAAATTTGGATGATTCCTCTATCCATGATTGTATATTTGGAAAAAGGGATTGTTTGCTTGCCAATTGAAATTCCCAACATAATTAATTTGATCGAATAAGAATGAAAATGGATTCCCCACTTGACACTCAGTGCTATAGTGTCCATCTTCGTATAACTCAAATGTGACAATTTGCACCTTCATTGCCCAAGCACTTATGTTATCAATCTTCTTGTTCAATGCTTCAATTTGAGCCAAAAGAGTAGAGTATGTGTTGATAGTGTGCACTCTCGCTGCATTCTTTCCCAAACTTCTATTTGTTTATCATTGGTAACTATTAAGTGCCATTTTCTCTAACAAGTCATATGCCTCATTCAGAGTTTTCCTCATAATTGTGTCTCCCACTGCTGCATCTATCATTGCTCAATTGGCGGGTGACAAACTATTGTAGAATGTTTACACTTGAAGCTATGTAGGCAAACTATGGTGTTGACATCTACTCAACAAATCCTTGAACCTCTCCCAACTTTCATACAAGGACTCCATCTCAAATTGCACAAATATAGTAATATTGTTCCTCATTTTGGTAGTTTTGGACGATGGGAAATACTTGGCAAGGAATGCTTGTGCCATGGCCTCCTATATGGTAATTAATCTGGCGAGTAATAAATTAATTTTTCTTAGTCTAATAGCATTATCAGTCACTCCATTATGCTTAAAAGTGTCACAAATCTCCAAGAAGTTTGTGATGTGGGCATTGGGAAAATTACTAGGCAAATTACCATATAGCATTGAAATTTGTATAATTTGAATGATCACCAATTTAATCTCAAAAGTATCTACTTGTATTGCCAACCTCCTAATACACAAACTAGTCTCGTCGACCGAAGGTTTAACATAATCTAACAATGATCTATTCTCCATGTCTCGCTCGTTGTTAAACATTCTTTCCTATTTTTCTTTCTTTATCAACAAATAGAGAGTTCTTTTAATTTGTAGGTCGCATGGCTCAAGATCCTGTGTAGATGATGGGGGTGATGCACCAAGAACACCTATAATGAAAAACAAGAGCTCCTAAGTAGCTTGCATAAAAAAAAACAAAGAAAAATAAATATAAAAGTAATGAAACAAAAATAAAGCAAATAAAATGGCCAAACTACAGCTAGATAAATCAACCTCAATATTGAAAAAAATATTGCACGACAATGGTGCCAAAAACCTCATGTGGCTTGCAATTAAATTAAATCTAATTCCACACCAAGTAGTTTAGCTCATATTAAAATTAAGCACCAAGAAATTCCCATCATCATGATTCTTACAAATTTCTCAAAACTAATCAAAATGAAAGAAGAAATTAATGTAGAAGATTACAACCAGTAAGTGATTTTTCATTTATTCTTTAAAATATTCAATGCCTAATGAAGCTCTTTCTTCCCTTTTTCTTGAATTCCAATTCCTTGATGATGGGTTTGTGTGGTTTTGGTGTAATGTGTGGAGAAATATGGAGGAATAGGTGCTTTGGATGTAGAGGAAAATGTATGAGAATTTATGTGTAGTGTGTTTGCTGAATTATGTATTGAATATTATATCTTTTGTGTGTTGTTCTAAAAAATATGTGTAAGCATGTGTGTATCTCTCATTTATATAATGTAATTGTGTGTGTATAGTATATCTAATAGGGGGTCACATGGTGTGTGTGATGTATGTACTATATCTAAGGTGTGGAAAATAGGAAAGATGCCAAAATGAGTTGTTTTTTACTACTTGTCATCAAAATCCCGCTAGAGAATATTTTTTTGTTATGCACAATGGAGCCACGACTCAATATTTTGGAGTCGTAGCTTGAAACTTTATGTTTTGTAATTTTTGCAATGGGGTCGCGGCTCCAAATGCACTATTCATTTGGGGTCACGCTTGGAAATTCTGGGTTGTGGTTCATACCTTCTTTTTTTTTTACAATTTTCATATTTCAACCCCATTTCTTCCAACTTTGTACCTACACATAATTATCACAAAATAAAGTAAAATTGTATAAATTGTAAGGCAAAAACATATGTAATTGTGCTTATGGAAGTGTCAGAAATGTTAAAATTTATGAGCCTATCAGTAGCAAGGGAAGCGAATCCCTACTCGAGGCGCCCATTGCACTAGAGGCAACCAATGTCCACCTCCAGCTATCCCAAGGATCCACCTCCTCCTCGTTAAGGGAAGATAGTGCTACAGATAATCCAGAAAGCATTTAGAATCATAGTTGAAGAGGCAATAACCCATGTAGCCACCAAAGCAGTTACCCAATTTGCTATTAACTAGCATAGAGAGGAGGCCCCTCAGTCACCTCATAAATACCAAGACACTGCTCCAGCTCCTAAGGGAACTGAGCAGAGGCATAAAGCGATAAGGCATAAAGTTGCTAACTAGTAGAAAGAAGAGCCCCATTAATTATCTCACTAAAGCCAAGTTTCTGCTTCGACTTCTGAAAAGACTAAGTTGAGATGTAAAGCCCCACAACATAGAACAACACAGAGCAGTCGCACATCCCTACCCGAAGACCATACAAAACAACAAGGGAAGAGCAAGGTGATACATACTGTGATACCTACTTACCCAATAGGCTCGTGCAAACCAAAGGAAGATTGTCTCCTATTGGTTGTAGCACCCCCTAAGCAAATCTCATTCTCCCTTGTTATCTTAGATGAATCCCTATCGATCATAGTCAAGATAGCCAATCTCATTGAGTTTGATGAAACTGGTGATCTACAAGAGCACCTTGACAAGTTTTAAGCTAAAGCAGACTTGTACCATTTGAGTGACTCCATTTACTACAAGATTTTTCATACTACTCTCTCCAAGCATGTATTGACATGGGTCAACCAATTATCTATTGAAAGCATCACTAACCTTGAGCAATTAACTCAAAGGTTCTTGCACTATTTTTTCATCAATTATAAGTACCCAAAAATTGTAGTATCCCTATTCAAAGTCATCTAAAGGGATAGGGTAGCTCCGTGAATACGTACAACATTTTATGAAAGTAGTTCATGTGGTCCCATATGTGAATCATTAGCTAATGGATGGAATAATATAATAGAACCTTTTTCATGGAAGGTTTTAGAGTCCATTGTAGGGAGACCTCCCATTTCCCTAGAAGAGCTCTTAACTCAAGCAAAGAAGTATATCTAGATAGAGGAAAAGCGGTGAGTGCTCTTGGAAAGTGGAAACAAAAGGAAAAAGATAGAGGTGAGGGAAGGAAGAAGGAAAAGAGGCAAACTTCACTTCATCTGGCTTTACTCATTTCATCCACCTCAACGCTGAGCAGAAATATTGGTAGTTGCTTTGTAGTAGGGTGTAGTTCAAGCACCCAAACTAATGAGAGAAAATCCTAAGCAGATGAAATATGATAAATACTCATTTACACTGGGATTATGGGTACATAATAGAAGAGTGCCGCCACTTGAAGAATGAGGTTGAGGGGCTTATTTAGAGTGTCTATCTGATGGAGTACATTTATAAAGTTGAAGACAATCATTGTCACTCCAAGCCTAATGCCCCAAGATTGTGTCCTCATCTAGGGGACATCCCAGTGGAGGCAAGAAGGGGCACGATAAAGATAACATCCCGACAATAGAAGTGATAAGAGTCATTTTCTATCACTGTAATACCTTGAAGATACGTATTGGTGTCGTGCTTAGCTAATCTGGCTGTCTAGTAGGATATTTCAGCGAGAAGTTTGTGGGTGCTAAACTTCACTTTAGCATATATGATGTTGAACTTTATGTCGTTGTGCAAGCTATGAAGTAATTTCTTATTTGTTTCTTAGGGTTGAACGATTACAAATACATGAATAAAATTTGAGAACTCTTTGTCTCTTAAAATCTCTTAGCATTCTTACGAATCAATGATTGAATTCGTTGTGTTCTTCCTGTTCGTTCAATTTCGCTACATCACACTTAGAAAATGGTTGTTTTTTAGGAATGTGCTAACTGCTAACACAAAGGAATGAAATTCAAAAGAAGACTATTTTCTCCATGTTAGAGTATGCTCCAAAGAGAGGCGCTTGTCATTATGCTGGCAAGGTGCATGCTTATGGGAGGTGCTTGTCACCATATTGGAGGAGTGCGCTCTAGGTGAAGGCCCTTGCCACCATCCATTACAAGTGCATGATTAAGCCTTATTGCCATACCGTCGTGGGAGAGGGGGCCCATTGGGAGATGATCTATTGCCAGATGAACACTTGGGTAAGTACCGCTACTATTACCTCATTTACTCAGGTCTTCTTTCTCTTTATTGGCCATTTTTTATTATGCTTTATTCTCCCTGGGATAGGGTAGTCCCCTAATGTTTGCTATGGGTTAATGCTCGGCCCTATATTAGGATGGAGTCTTTGTTTAGGTCAAGGCATCCACTATGATAACCATGATGAGTGTCAATGCTATTTTCACACTTTTAAGCTACTCGAGTCCTAGTTTTTGCATGGTGCAACTAATATAGTAGGTGGGCACTACTCTCCTCTTCCTTCTCATGCAAGGATTATACTTGTTATTTCTCATAAGGTTACTATAGGCATCTGCTTTATATGACTCTCCTCGTTTGCAATTTAGAAACTTTAAATTCTAATTCAAGCTCCACGTCTGCTAGTATATTCATTAACAGAAGTAGAAGAAGCTCTCTTTAGGATGCCTCATTCAAGTGTATAGGTAGCATCCACCTCGGACTCAATTATTAGACCAATGATGGTATACCTTTTCTATAATGGCTTTGAGGGGTGGATGTATTGTTGTTTGACTAACAACTTCAAGTTAGGCTAAATCTTTACTTTGTATGCTTAAAGTTTAATAAATTCAATCATTTGTTGCTCCTTTATTTTTTTCCATGCTCATCACTTGTACTGGAGTTAGAATGGAGAGTATTTGCTTTGGTTTTGTCTAGGTGTGACTGAGTGGGGTTGTGTGACACCATCGCTCCCCTAGCTCTCTTTAGGTTGTTAATAAGCACCCTTGGACCATCTTCTGGTCTCCAAATGTAAGACCAAATGCAATCTCTTCTCATGCTCCTAGAGGTAGTGTATTTTCTCAACTAGGATTCTATTTTTGTTAATGCATTCCTTCCACCTCATAGAGAAATGCCTTTTTATCTTTAGCAAGTCTTTGCTAGTCGGCTACCTAAAATAACTCCTATGATTCCTATTGTAAGGAGATTGTCAATACTGAGGTCTCTTTCGTGGCCCTCTCTTAGGTGCCCTCGTGGCTAATCCCCCATCTGGGGAGTTTCATGCTGACCCTAGTTTCTATAGGGAGCCTGTCGTCTGCATATTCCTTCAAGTATCCTCTTTGTATAAGCTTTTCTATCTTCTTTTGAACTAAAAAACAATCTTCAATAATATATTCTTTATCATAGTGGAAATGGCAGCACTTGTCTAGCTTCAACCTTTTAGGGTTGTCTTTCATTTTCTTTGGGGTTTGAATCTCTATTGTTTTGCCAACACCAAGATTTCTACAATTGAAGCATATAGTAGTGTGTTTAGAGGAAACCCAGGAGGGACATGGTGTCGCTCCCTTTTATGCTTTCCATTCTCTCTTTCTTCCTCTTTATACTTGCATTTGGCTCCAGTCCTATGTGGGTTTTCCCCTTTAAACGGATGTATTTTTTTCCTCTAGCTAGCAATTTCTCTAGTAATCCAAGGGGTTCTCTAGTAATAGATTCATTAAACATTTCATGTTAGAGGTTCTACTGCATGATTTCTACCAGAAACTGTTGCCCTTCATTCACAGCTTCCACAAAATACTGCACATACTCCCTAAACAATTTTCCTTCACTCTATGATATCATAAATAGATAAGTTGTAGTTTGACGATACTTATTATTCATGGAAAACTAGTGTGGGAAGTACTGGGTCAGCTACTCAATGCTGGTAATAGTACCAGCAGGTAATTGATTTAACCAAGATAATGTGTGCTTGAAAAATATTACGTGGATCATCTTCCAATAAGAAACATTGCTTTGGTCTTACAAATCTGCTTTCATGTAGGACTTGTCCAGGTGCTCATGTAGATCTCTAGTTCCATCGTACCTAGGCAATTAGCCACATTAACTCCTAGAGGAAGTGAATCGACCATAATAGCAGTAGAGAATAGGCTTCGCTTTGATGGTACTACTATGAGCGGTAGGTATGGTCTTCACGATGAGCATTCCACATGGGATTGTATGGTAATTTATCAGGATCAACTCTATTTTAACTGACTTCTTGTATGCATCTTTCTCTAGGAGGGACACTTTATTGGAAACTTTTCTCAATTTGTGGGGCCTCTTATTATAGGCTTTTTGTACCTTTGCTCCTCTCTCTAGAAGAGAGAAGATGAATCTAGACTCTATCGAGAAGATATAGGGAGATAACCTACATGGTAATTTTCTATATATTGGCTATAGTGTTGTTGCTCTTATAGAGATATTTTCTAATAAAGGGAACAGGGCTTCTTGTGTGATCTGCAACACCACTACTTTAGCCGGAGGTCCTTCTGCTCAGGCTTCTTACTCTTGGGGTACGGAATCTTGCTAGGGCAGAAACTCTTAAGGCTACTTGGTTAAATGCCCCTAAGGCTACTAGGACTGAAGTTCCTGAGACCATTTTGGGGCAGAAACTCCTAAGACTACAAGAGTAGAGGATCCAGAGGTCATTGGTCTACTCTTATTCCATTGACTACTTTATCTTCAGGGGCACCTTAGGCACTGGCTTTTTTGGCCCTAGATCTAGTTTGCATTCTCAGCGTCACAACATAATTTTACCATAGACGATGTAAGATTGATGTGGTAAGTGAATTAATAAATTGATAGAAGTCAACTCCTGAGGAATCAACTATTCTCCAAGTGCTTGCTTGAATACAGGGTTCTTACCTATGAATGAACAGACCATCAGGGGCGTAGGGATTGTCCTAGTGATAACATTTCGATAATTAAATCAGTACTTTGAGTAGAAAAATATAACAAGAATTCACTATGTAGTAAATCATAAAGTGAATTAGATATACCTTAAAATGAATTCGAGGGGATATTAGTAGTTGTTCTACAGTAGATTTATGTTTATGTGTGGCAAGGTGAATGTGAGCCACTATAGTTTGTTGTATTTATGGGCTTAAGCTTATTGGAATGAGTCTTCCCTAAGTTGGATTTGAATTAATTAATTGGCTAGAATTATAATGCCCCTCATGTATAAAGGGTAATTTGGTATGTTCATGTAAAAGAATCAAATTCAAACTGTAAAACATGCAATTAAAGAGCATAAAGAAATCACTGAAAAACAAAATGGAAGAAAACAACTAAATCAGTTCTTCTAAATGACTTGTTGTAAATTCAAAAAATAAAATCACTTGAAATAGTGTGGTACGTCTTTTTTTAAAATGAGAAGCAAGACGAACTGGTAATCTAGTGTAGCTCCAATAATTCTCAATAAATTTAATTGCATTTGGAAGCATTATAGGCCACAATTTGTCCTTGATTTTTTAGGTCTCAGAAACTGCATTAGGTGTTTGTTAGGACATTTCCAATATCTTAATTTACAATATTAGCTCAAATGCATTATTTAGGCTCTTTTGAACTTAAAACCTAACTCAACATAGAGCTATCCTCTAGTTATTAATTTAGGGTTTGTAATTAACAATATTTATCTCACTTCTCTCTATCAGAATTCATTCCTAAAGCCAAACAAAAAAGTATAATCTATATTAGAAACATTTTTTTGTAATTACTAGAAGAAATTTTCAAAATAGAAAAAAATGAATGAAATTTACAATGAAAATTTTTGCAAAAAATTATTGTAAACCAAATTATTTAAAAAACTATTATGGTTCAAATTTTAAAAATATTGATTAGGATTATGAGAAATCTCTTAAAAACATGTAAACAACTAGTTATCATATCAAAATAAGTTGAGCCTTATACCACCTTAATTGCTTAATGGGATCAAATTTTAGGTCTACATTTCCCACATGTAGTAAAAAATCATTCATACCAAATGCTTCTATTAGATCCGTTTTAGTGCTATTTGTTGAGTTTACTTAGTTATCTAGATTCAATTATTATAACAATTGGACAATTTGTTGTGACAAGTAAAAGACATTAAAGTAAATGACACATAAAAATTTTACGTGCTTCAAGTATAAATGCACTCTACATGTATGAGGCCACACCTGCAATGAATATTTTACTAATTCAGATTTAATGTTGCAATAATGAGACTTATTCAAAACGTAAAGGCTTCTTTACAAATGATGTCGTTCTTGAACAAATCAATTAGTGAAGGTTCAACGAAATCCACTCAACTTTTAACTATGCACTGTTGAACTCCCTTCAATGCTGAAATTCCTTCAGACAGTAGATCGACCTTCTTCCAAAGATCTTCAAATTCTTCTCCCAAAATATTGCACCTAATCTCCCGAAAGGCTCACCTTCTTCTCCCAAAAAGTAAAAATAAACTAGGTCAATCTCAAAGCTTGAAGCCGTGCATTTTTACTTCACAAGAGGCATACACGTCTTCTTGCCATTTGAGATTTTTATGCTGCAATCAATAAGCTCGAATCTCCACTTCAAAAGTGTCCAGATGTGCTACATAGATAATACAAGATATGTCGAGATCATTTCCATATCAGTAAAATATCTTAAGTCTTGTAAACAAAATCTTTAAATCTTTCCATCAATGCAATCCGATAAAATCTGCACAAGATAAACAAGGCAATTAATCTATATAAGCTAAATCAATTAAATCAATCAAATCTTCTTCAAAATAACAAGTTGTCAATCAATGCCAACTAATCAATTCTTAATTAATTATCATAATCATAATTATGATTCTATAAATCTTTCATTTGGCAATTAATTGGTCAAAACTAAATATCAACTCCCCTAAATTTAAGATTGTTCAAATAAATCAACTTCCCTTAAGTTCAAGAATTCTGTTGAATTAGTGTACATAATGTTGAAACAAGTCAACTTGTTGTTTCAACAATTCACAGTCTCCCCCTGCAGAAAAGATAGGAATATTTGCAAAATAGTATCCACAATCCTAATATGTTAGACGAATTAGATCAAAAACATTCAAGCAAATACCCTATCAACTAAACATAACATAAACAATCTCAAAACATCAACATAAAGATAATAATCTCAAAACAATCATAAATAGTTCAAAAAGCATCAAATTCATCTTCAATAGCAGAATCATTTTTCTCCGAATCAGCAACTTTAGCAGCAGCTTCTTATTTTTCTCCCCCTTTTTGAGAAATTTATGGTCAAGGAGAATCATCTCTACTTGAATCCTCATCATTGCCACTTGAATCCTCATGAACTGGTAGAGGAGAAGCATAAAGAGATGCCAGTAGAGAGGTTAGCCTCTTTTTCTTGGCTTGGTAGAATAATTTCTATAGATTGGACTCCCTAAGTTCCTCTTTAACATGTTGAATAAAGGTTGTCACTATAATTGTTGTAACTAAACTATTTCAAGAATCTCATTCCTCCAACGAGGCCTTGAATAGTGGCTTGAATTAACTGTTTCTATTGTGTAGTCTCACTCAATTTCTCTTCAATCATGAGTGAGGAAACGTCTTCTCAATATCTGTTGTAATATGATGATATAATAGAATTGCAAGATTGCAACAAAATCACTCTCCTCCTATGTTCATGAATATAATAGTTCAAGAAGCAAATTAGAGTCTACATAATCTAAAATAAAATCAAGATTATCAGACCACCACAACAACCAACATGAACAACGATAGCAATATCACGAAAACATCAAACACATATAACAGTAGAGGACGAACCACCAATATTGTCTGGTTTATTTCCTTTACATTATCCTTTGAAGTCATCATGTTTAGTTTTCACGTGAGAAAACTTCATCAACAAAATCAGTCTAATAGAAGTCATTAATGGCAAAAGAAGTAAGAATCGAATACATGATTCCAAATGCAAATCTAGAAGAGTTAACATTCTTAACTTTTTAGATGGATTGTAATAGAACTCATGCACTACAGATTGAACATAGGGTACAACTTTAGCTACTGTCATCAACAGTCCTCTTTGTTGTATTGAATCAACAATCCCGAGTTTTTCATATTGCAACAAGTCAAAATAAAAATGATAGAGACCGACTTATCTCATAAGAGGAATCATAACGAACCTTCTCCTTAACAGACTCAGTTTAAGGATCACCTTACTGACATGATTTTGAATCAGAATCTTAAGTGTCAACAACTAGGGAATTCTTGTTCAGCCTTGATGAACATCGAAGCACAACCTAATGAGTTTGTTTCTCTAGTTCATAGGAAGAATCATCATCAACCACTTTCTTTTTTTCTTTATCAGCAGAAGGTATGATAGGCCATGGGAATCTTGCAAACTAAGGTGGATACACGTGTGGCCCTCCTATTTTGGTTGAGGATTTATGCTCTGGAATTAGCTAAACAGGTTCTTCCATACTTTTTATGAAATAGAATGGTTCTTGTGTTGCAATAGATAGATTTCTAAGAGGTCCTAAAAGCTAAAACTAGGTAATATCTGCTTCAGTTTATGATATATCCATAGTAGCACTACAAATTGCTTTGATTGGGTCTGCAATTTCTTCGACGAGATCAGCTCCTGCCCCTTGCATATGAAGATCATCACTATTCCTTCATCTATCACATAGGTGCACATTCTGTTACTTTTTCCTTAACATCCTCTTCTCTCTATGGCAGTGCAATAGGTACATTAGGATCAACCATAATTATATTATACACCGTAAGAGGGGAAGGTTGATCTGGTTCAACATATAGTTCTCGTGTGTGACTAGGATCAGATGAGGAGCTTCCCTTCCTTTTGGTGGATTTTTATACGTCTCTAATTGAAGTTTCTCCTTTTTTGGAGCTTTCTCTAGATTACACCATGATTAAGGCTTGGAAAATGAAGAAAAAATGCAATATAGCACACTGTGGGTTGAACGAAAACATATAGAAACAAAAATAAGGGAAATTAGGATTTTTAGTGTTTGAATTTCAAAACAACTCCCAAAGTCCCAATTTATTAAACCCTACTCCGCCGCACGGCTGCTCAACAATCTCCTTAGGTTAGCAAATTCTCTAAATAATGACTTTTACCTCCTATCAATCACAAAATTAGGGAAATTTTTTAAAATAAAATCTATAGGAAGATTTTGTTGCAGAAGATAATTTCAAATCACTTCCATATTTATTCAAATATCGTGTGATGCATTTCCAAACACACACAAATTTCTAATTTATGCTTATAAAATAGAAAATAACAATTTGCATGAATTTATAACATAATAAAACATATCACATGTTTTAAAAGATCAAATCATTATATCTCAAGGTCCGAAAATCTCTTTAAATGTACTAGCAAAAGAAAATTTTAATTTCGAATATTAATTTCATGTAATTTTTATTTTCTTATTTTCTTATTTTTTTTTGTAAAATGAGCTCTTCTCTTTAACATTTGAATTGGATTTAGCCAGTCAGTAGCTTTCACTCTATTCCATAGGTAGCTTTTTTCTCATGAAAATTCATTTTTTTTATATCACAAGATACAAGATAGATTTTCACGTGGCTAACTCCACACTATTGGATAAGTAGCTTTTTCTATCAAAGGCCTCCAAAATAAGCATAATAATATCAATAATTATGAAACCATGCATGCTTTAAACAAATAAGTCCTCATAGAACCTCACAAAAAATAATCACATGATCTCTAATGAAAGATTCAAACATTATTGGTTCCTCATTTGGGATCTCTACTATAACAAAGGCACCATATGAATCAAAAGGTCTTCAACCAATGTTGTAATGGGGCCAATGGGCAGTGATGTGGCTAAGAAAAAAAGGATAGGATGCAATAAAAGTTCTTAAAACTTCATAGAGTTAGAGACATCAGAAAGCCCATCAAGGAATACTTCTCAAAGCCCATAAAACCTTAAGGATTTGGGTCGTTGCAAGAATTTTCTTTTTTTTCTTTTCTCTTATCATTTTTTTAAAACTTTCCCTTCTTTCCTTCTTTCTATGAACTTCCCCACACTTATCTTTTTTTATTGACCCAAATTCCTTTAAGAGATCTCACTGTGAACAAAATTTATCTCTTAAGCTCCAATTTATTTTTAAAAAAAGGGTAAAATATTAATATATTTAGGATAGGTAAGAAGATACAGTCACCACATAAAAAGATTACTCAATGAAAGGTTCAAAGTGGCTCTCTATGAGGGATATTATCTTGGAACATCAAAAAAAGAACTGGATATTTGGCCTTGGTGCTGGAAATCTTAGTGTCTTAGTTATTTTTCAAGTGATGCTCGATTATCCATTCTCCTCGAAAGACCTTTGAAAGAGTTTTAACATTCAACTCCTACATATCAAAACCAAAATGATAATCAAATCTATGATAGTGAGTTCTCAAAGTCTTTTTCTTCTTCCTTTAGGTTGCCTCCTAATAAGCACTTGGTTTATCGTCATTAGCCTAATGTGGCTTTTTTTTCACTTATCAGCATAGGCTAACTCATATAGTAGAACCTTCTCTACATCTTGTATTTGGAAATTCTCATAATAAGGTTTCAAGTTATGTCCATTCACCTTGAATGTCTTATCCATCTTCATGCTTCGAATCTCAATTGTATCGGAAAAACATTAGTAACAACAAAATGACCAACCCAATGAGAACATAACTTACCTAGGAATAACTTAAGATGAGAATGAAATAAAAGAACTTTTTGCCTGATGACAAAATTATTTCGAGAAATCATCTTGCCATGGAAAGCCTTTGCTTCTACTTATAAGTGAATATTCATAAGTGTCATTTCAAATTTTCTCAAGTTCCTATAGTTGCAATTTGTTTTGTTCACAACAACTTCCATCTCAATTTTATATTGTTTCACCACCTATCATACCTTATGTTCGAACTCCACCAAAAGGGAAAAAGGTTACCATAAACCAAC
>JAGSPU010000205.1:0-45802 GCA_019321725.1 Paulownia fortunei | reverse complement strand
CATGTCCCAGTTTGAACATTTATATACATTCTTTCATATTATTTTTATGGTACGTGATTCATTTTGTACTTTAACAACTTAAGATTTAGTTCTTATTTTTCATTCTAAAATATTTATTGATTTAAGCATCAAAAGATTTACCAAGGACAACCTAAGGGCCTCTGACTGTTTGTTCATGTCGTAGGTAGGGCCCAATATTTTAGTAATTTTCTGAATAGGAGTTAACTCTCGAGGAGCTAACATCTGTCATTCCGCATTCATCCAGGTTCATACTACATCATTTTGATGCTGTTTGTGGGAAACTCTTGCCTCGATACTAAGCATGCAGACTCGTTCCTAAGCTAGAGAAACAAGCATGTAAGGCATAGACATAGAACAAAGTGTCACTCGAGATGCAGTTGACCCACTCTCCCCAAAGGTCCCAATAGAGCATCCTTGAGGACCCCAATCTCAATTGATTCTGGTTATCCTTGTTGGCTTCGCTATAATTGCAAGAGTATAGACAACGGAAAGTTAAAATTTTATCAAATATAAATTTAACCCCTCGATTCGAAAGTAATTTTATCGATCGCGCTTATTTAAGTGAATATATAAATAAATATTAAATTCGGATTATATTTTCGTGCACTCAGGTTGTTGTAGGAATGAAGTAATCAATTGCTTATCCTGGACTATCAGAACTCGCAGGGATCTAAGTGTCTCCCCTCTATCAGGTCCACAATATGGAAGAACAACACTAATAAAAAGGATTCGCTAGTATCCTTTTAATTATTTACTAATCTAGAACCGGAGTAAATTTTCAAGAACAATAAAGATTGATTTTTTAAATTATTGAAACAATAATATGAAGAGAATAACAAGAAACTGATTTTCTTTTTCTTTCTTTTATTTTCTTGGAGAGTAAAATAGAAGACTTTAAACAAAATAATTTTTGCTTAAATTTTCTGAATTGATTATGTAATTTTCATCCTTCAAATATATAGGGTTAAAAATTTTAATTCCTTTCCAACTCTTGGAAATTTTTTCAATTTTGTACTATTTCAAAATCTTATCTTAGAAGGATTTCAAATCTTCCAAAAACTCTTCTGTTTTCTCTCTCTTATTGTATGTAGACTAATTTGAGACTACATTAATTATCAAAATTGTCTACATACATTGTTGATATCAATTTGAAGATATTAATTTGAATTCTTCAAATAATATCAAGATACATATATATCATATATATACTATAATTATATTTATATATAAATTAAATCTTAGTGGCCGATTTTATCCAATAAAATTGGTCACCATATTTATTTATCTATAAATATATTAATTAAATAAATTATATTTATTTAATTTATTCTCTTTCATATTTTAGTGGCTTCTTAAGTGATCTATATTAATTTTGGGCTTGGACTCAAAAATCCCCAAATCAATCTAATTAATTCAATACCAATTTAATCAATCCAATTGATTAATTTAATTTACTCCAATTGGGCTTCCTAATCAAATTAAATCCAATTAAATAATCTAATTACTTAATTGAATAATTTAATTTAACCATTAAATTAACTAGAACCCTTAATTAATTAATACATCAGTATTAATTAATTAATTTCCAACAATTGGATTAATTCTAAAATTTAGAAATGTTACTTTCTATAAAAATGTGTGACTCTCTTATGTTCACTACTAAGCTAATAGTAGGTTTGCAATATTTACAACTTATGAATAATAATTATTCTAATTAATTAATCTAATTAATTAATCCGCTTGGAATCAACTCCATAATTCCAAGAATCTTACTATCCATGAAAATACCTAGCAAGTAATCATGGCAAACACAAACTAGTCTCAGGTGAAATAGCGAGTAAACCTATTTTAGTTGTGAGTACCATACACGTACGGTCCTTTCGACAACTAATCTTCTGATTGAATCTAAGGCATGGATTATAAGTTAAAACCTTAAATAATTCAATAACTGTGATCCCATTTCAAGTTCCAATAATTCTTGATGAATCACGATTCATCCTACCTTGACCAAGGTCTTTGAATCACGAACTATGAAAATACAGGAGATTCCCTTGTTTAAAAAGACAAGTGTTGAATTCTATGTTGATCACTAACAAACCTCCATGCACATCAGTACAATACCCAACATACCTCCTTTATAATTGTCAAGCAATCAGAAGATATATCATAGTGTTGCAGGATGCATACAAGGCTACCATCATGCCTCAAGTCTGAGAATTAGTTGTGTACTATCGCAACACAAAAATTCTTGTTTTGACAGGCAAAGCCTCCAACTAAGAATTTCTTTCCAGTCATGTTTGGTGCACTTGTTCTCTAACAAGTATCCACATACATGCACTTACGTTTCTACGCTAATGCCAATGGATTGTGACATCCTCATCTCATGAGCATGCATCATATGTACGAGTCTTACTAAGCTCTTTGATGTCCCATCTCAAAAAGCTCTCAATTCGAAACTTATTTAAAACCAAAGCCATAAAGGCATGTTACATGATTGCCATTATGCACGACCATGACCCATAACTAAATTTTATCTAAGAACTTTATCTAATGTGCAGAAATAAAAGATGCAAGACATAAGATAAAGAAAATACCTTTTTATTAATATGATTTTCAATAAGATTATCTTTACAAAAGCAAAAGAATATAATATACCCAATTCAATTGGGGTGTTGGGTATCATACTCTAATAATCTTGACGTGGGAGGTTTTGGTTGAAGGCCCCCCAGTAGGACCAGTCTTAGTGTAGCTCATGTAGAAAGCTGTATAAGCTCTGCTAGATGATGCATCCAATAGGGCAGCTACAAAAGTAGTGGCCAAATATATTGAAGCCCACCAAGGCGAACATCCTCATCCCTATTCATATTGAAGCTGAGGATCGAATCCACTATTCGAGAAGGCAAGTCCAGAAAAGATAACATGAGGGGAGACAATAAGGAGACCCTGGAAGAAGTGACCAGTAGAGAGACTCTTCCTGATAAAGAGATTAAGCATAAACTTGCCAGGAGAGAGGGATGTAAGCTACCTTATACACCATATTTTACACGATCGAGAGGTCAACCCAGTGAGTACCTTCTACTTGCTATAGTGGAGTCCTTTCTCCACTACCATTTTTGTTTGGCCCCTTTCCATTGGAGTAAGAACATTTAATTTACTAGATTACGATGGTACGAGAGATCTACAAGAATACTTAGATAAGTTTAATGCCAAGGTATGTCTTTACGATTTGAGCAATGTTATATACTGCAAAGTCTTCCACACAATATTTGTTAAGTGCACTCTGATGTGGTTCAATCAAATGCCTACTAGAACTATTACTGGGTTAGAACAACTGACAAAACTTTTCATTCATTAGTTCTCCAAAAACAGAAGCTACCCCCTTCACCATCAAGTAGAAGGAGAATGAAGGCCTGAGGGAGTACGTCTAATGCTTATAGAAGTCATCAATGAGGTGTCCCACATCAACCATGAGCTCCTGGTAGGTATCCTGCAGCAGAACCTGCTACCATTAGAACTTCGACTATTAATGCATTTAACGGGATATAACTGTAAAATTTTGGTGGAGAAATGTCGTCACTCTGGCTTCTTCCAAGTTCTTTTCTCTTCATCTTTGTGCTTGAATTTTGCTCTGACTTTTGTGTAAACAACCTTTTCAATGCAGATATATTTTTCTAGCCTGGAGGATCTAGGAGGTTTCCTAATAATTGATTCCTTGAGCCTTTTTTTATGAAGGTTCTGCTGCAGGATACCCACCAAGAGCTCATGGCTGATGTGGGACACCTCATTGATGGCTTTTACAAAGTGATGGACGTACTCCCTTAGGCCTTCATTCTCCTTCTGCTTGATGGTTAATGGGGTACCTTCTGTATATACCCAGTAATAGTTCTAGTAGGTAATTGATTAAACAATATCAGAGCACGCTTAACAAGTATCGTATGGAAGACTTTGCAGTATACAACATCACTCAAATCATAAAGATATACCTTGGTATAATTCTTATCTAAGTATTCTTGTGGATCTCTCGTACCATCTTACTCTAGTAAATTGGACGTCCTTACTCTAGCTGGAAGGGCCCCAACAAAAATGGTGGTGGAGAAAGGACTCCACTATAGCAAGTATAAGGTACTAATTCCCTCATAGTAAGTTTATGATTAATCTCTTTGTCAGGAGGAGTCTCTCTACTAGTCACTTTTTCTGGGGTCTCCTTATTTTCTCCCCTCCTATCATCTTTTCTACCCACTAGGAACTTATATCCTGCTCGTCGAAGTAAAAGTGAAAGTGTGACTCATCAGCGACTCTCGTAACAAAATATTAAGACTAAAAACTCTTCAAATCTATTAAGACACAACTCTTTTATATGATATCGAAAGCTCTCATAACACATAAAAGAATTAGGAGTAAACTGACTAACATAAAGGCTATAGGCATGGACAGCCTCCACTAGCAAATGATGAGAAGGGATAGAAAACCCGTGCTCATGAAATATGGCAAATGCACTATAAAATGCCCCTCGGGGCATAACCTCTAACCCGGGGAAAAAGGATGAACTTGTAGGAAAAAGAGAAGCCCTACCTCTTCCAACACTACTTTAACTTATCAACAGTCATAATACTGTATAGAATATAAACATTAATAACTCTACATCTAATAGAAACCGAACCTTTTGGTGGAAGGGATATCTTTGATTCATATACCATACTAGGGACTGGCTCAGACTCACTTTAACACCGACTCTCAAATGAGTTTGGAGAACTACTTGGAGACTCACTCTTCTCACACCTAGAAGAATCAGGCATACACTTATACGGCGTTTGGCTGAGCTTATAAGCTCTTCAAAAAATATTTTGTAAGTTGTTTAAGAGCTCATAAGCTATCAAAAAGTGCTTGGTATTTTTTTTAAAAAGAGTTTATAAAATCTAAAGAAAAGTTGTTTGAGAACTTATAAGCTAAAAAAAGTACCTCCACCCTAACTTTTTTTCAAAATAAGATCTTATTTTAATAAACTCCTTTAATTTTGATAATTTTAATTATAAAAATACCATTATTAACATCTTAAAAGTTCCAACATCTTATTTTATCCAAATACTTCAACAACTTATTTTTAAAATAAGATCTAACATCTAGTAAGCTCCAAAATCATCTTATAAGATTTTTTAAATAAGCTTAGCCAAACACCCCCTTAGGTAAATTTACGAGTGCCTTTCAACCCATGAGACTCTCTCTCTCAAGATACTTAGTGGATATTGACCCCCAAAAATCTTACCTACTATAAAGGGCTAAAAAGGAGTCGAAGAAGCCAAACTAGAAGTGCCCCAATTACGTAGGGTGGACACTCACACAGTCAAGTCAACACGATAGTCGGGCGAGGCAGTGCCTCACCCTTTTGAGGAAACCATTCCTCAGTGGGGTAAAGTAGAACCTTGTGCTGCCTATGGACTCGTTTAGCAAATCTACTCCCCATAGTGCTACCACCCATCACATCTGTGGTGGCGACACTCCCATTACCCTCCTTGGACACTAACTCTCCACTTGTGGCACTATCACCTTGCTTATATCTTAGACCAAATCTCCTAAACATGATCACTCAGAAGAGGAGACACCAAACAATTTTAGAGAAATAAAAGTTCTGAGAGAAAATGATATACCTTGAGAGCTCATGGTTTCTAATTATGAAGAGTTTGAAAAATGTCCCCACTCTTTTAGAAAGGTGTTATTTTTATATACATCCCTTCACTAGAAAATAATTATAAAGCTAAATTAACTCATTTAGTAAATTAACTCCCAACTAGATCTATGCCACACTTTTCCCTGTATGATGAACATATTTTAATTAAGTCTAGTAAATATTATATTTTAGTCAAATAGAAAATACGTACCTAAAAGGCCCAAAAAAATTTAAGGGCCCACCTTGGCTCATGTCCTAATTTGAATACCTATAAATACCCCATTCCATGTCATTTTTAAGGTACATGATTCATTTTGTACTTTTATAGCATTAAAGTTCAATTCTTTTTCTTCTCTCTAAAATATTTACTAAATTAAGTATTAGAGAATTTTTCCCAAGACAACCCCAAAGCTCCTAACCGTCTGTTTATGTTGTAGGCAGATACTTAACATTCTTGCAATTTATTGAGGAAAAGTTAAGCCTCAAGGAACTAACATCTATTATTCTATGTTAATCCAATTCTTACCACATCAAACATATTTGAAAAGAAACCAAAAAATAGTAAAGTTATCTCTTATTATTAAAGAAACTAATTCTCTCCATATATTTTTAAAGGTATTTTAAGCAATGGAAATCATAAAAATTCTATATCCCTAAAGGTGGCGTTTTCCAATATAGATTGATGAATCCCAATACTCTAACAAATTTACTGGTTAAACTTAAGAAACAAAACTTATTGACGCGTAAGATCAAGGAGATAATAAAGAAATGAAGCTTCCTTACCCCAACACTTGGTCCGGTAGAGGCAAATCTTCCTCCACCCAACACTTAGTCAAATCAAAGCAAAACTATGAATAACCCTACACTTTATGGGTAAAGAAGTATTTTCTAGACAACTTAACCGACAAAGCAATATCTCTCCCGAACAACTTCATGGGTGAAGCAATGTAAGTAATGTTTTGCCTGAACAACTTCACGGACGTAGTGTATTGCTTGAACAAACTCCATGAGCGAAGCAATGTATCACCTGAATAAACTTCATGAGCAAAGTAATGCCTCACATAGACAACTTCACAAGCGAAGTAATGTCTCATTTAAACAAATATTATGAGGGAAAAAATATCTTGCTTAGACAACTTCATGGGGAAAGCAATATCATGTGTAAACAACTTCATGGGCAAAGTAATGTCTTGCCAAACAACTTCAAGGGAAAAGTATTATCTCATCAAACAACTTCACGGGTGAAGCAATACCTTGCCTAGATAACTTCATGGGCAAAGTAATGTCTCGCCTGAACAAACTTCATGGGCGAAGGAATATCTCGTATGGACAACTTCACGAGCGAAGTAATGTCTAGCCCAAACAACTTCATAGTTGAAGTAATGTAAGCAATATCTTTCCTGTACAAACTCCTTGGGTGAAGAAAATTCCACCTAAGAGCTCAACTTAGGATGCATGTTGGTGCATAGGTAGAGTCGAGAGCTCAACATAGGTGGATATGGATGACCTAAGTCAAGTTAAGAGCTTGAGTTAGGTGTATCCTGGCTCCTTAGTTGAGCTAAGAGCTCAACCTTAGCTATATAATGACCCAGGTCGAGCCAAAGGCTTGAATTAGGCTATAACTCAACAACCCAAGTTGAGCCAAGAGCTGAACCTAGAGTGCATCCTGGTGCCCAAGTTGAGCTAAAGCTTGACATGAGCTACAAATCAATGATCTAGGTTGAGCCAAAGGGCTCAACTTGGTCTACATCTCAATAACTATAAGGCTTGACCTGGGTTGCATCCCAGTGCCTAGGTCGAGCCAAGAGCTTGACCTGAGGTGCATCTCGATGCCTAGGTTAAGTTAATATCTTAACCTGGGTTATATCTCGATGACTATGGCTAGACTTGGGCTATATCTCGATGACCCGATCGAGCTAAGCTTGATCTGGGGTGTATCCTAGTGCCTATATCAAGCTAAGAGCTTGACCTGAACTGTATATCAATTATCTAGGTCACTTGGGCTACTTCTTGATGCCCAAGAGCTCAACTTAGAGTGCAAGTCGATGCCTAGGTCAAGCCAAGAGATCAATCTACACTGTATCCCAAATACCACCAACCGCACTACTATCTCTCTGCCTATCTCCTAGTGAAACTTCCCTACATATTAGAAAATATGGTAATTAAAGGAATAACACTTAGTCCGCTTAACCCTTCATTTTAATTGATGTCCACTTCATTTTATACTTTTAATGATTTCAGTTATGTCTCAATATATTCCCTTGTCCAAGGTCTCACTTGATCGTCAAAGGGTTTTTGTTGGGGCTCTCTTGGCGCCTCTAACTATATGTTCGTGTCGTAGGTAGGAACCCATCATGTTGGGTTCGCGTGATCCAAGGGTATGTGCAGTGGAAAATTATTTTTTTTTTAAAATATCATACCATAACAATTATATCAATAACCCAGATTTGATGTGATTTCTAACGATCTCACACTTTTTAATGTTTGTAGTAAAATAATTAAAGTTTTGATTTATACCTTTCTATACACTCTGACTGTCGTAGGTTTTGAAACAATCAATTGCTAGCCCCTTTTCTGAATTTGGTTCACAGGGATCTATATATCTTCCCTCTAAAGTGGTTCATATTTTGAGCAAGAACACAAAATCAAAATTCCGCTAGTAATTCTGATTGCTTTTCTAACCTAATTTATGGAGTGTGTAAAGAGAATATTAATTCTTGTTATCAACTTGTGATAAAAGAATTAATGCTTAAAATAAAATATAGAATTTTTGTAGGAAAAAGGATGAATGAAGAAATAATTTTTCTTCTCTCTCTATATGGCCGAAAATTAGAGGGCTAAAAAAATTATCCCTATAATTTTCGATCATGATGTTTAGATAGGGGAGTCAAAATTCCAATAGTCCCACTCTTGGTATTTTGTATCTCCTTTTGATTGGTTGGAAGATATTTTAGTTTATCTAAACTTCTTCCAATTTTATCCCTTTCATATCTTTCAAAAGTATTTAAGGTTTTCCAAGAATTCTAAACTCTTGACTTTTCATCCTTTTTCAACCAACTTCATGGGCCTCTCCTAATGGGCCTTTGTGAATTGGGCTTGAACTCAAAATTAAATCCCATAATTAATCTAATTAATTGTCTTAGCCTAAATTTATTTAATTAATTCTATCTACCCCACCTAATCAAATTAGACCTAATTAAATAATCTAATTGTTTAATTGAGTAAATTAATTAAATTTATTTATGGACTACATAATTGATTTTATCCAATCAAATAATTAATTCACTCCAATTTGGGTTTTCTAATCTTGTTAGGCCTAATTAAATAATCTAATTATTTAATTAAATAATTAATTAAACTTCTTGGATTCAACCCAATTTATTAATTTAAGCCCAATTAATTAATCTCCATTAATTAATTGGATCCAACCCCTTGGATCAATTCCTAAATTAGAAATGTTCTATTTCAAATTGTGTGTGACCCTTTAGGTTCACAACTAAGTTAGCAGTAGGTTTGCAATATTTGCGACTTATGAATAATAAAAATTATTTTAATTAATTAATCTAATTAATTAATTTGCTTGAAATTAACTCCTTGATTTTAAAAACCTCACAAGTTATGGGAAACACCTAACAAGTACATCATAACTACCTAAACTCAGGTGAAATAGCGAGTGGACCTATTTCAATTATGAGTATCATACACGTAAGGTAATTCCATCAACTAATCTCCCAATTGAATCTAGGGCTTGGATTAATAGTCAAAACCCTAATTACTTAATAACTATGATTTCATTTCAAGTTTTAATGACTCATGACAAATCGTAGAAAACCCCTGTCTAACATTCATCATGCCTTGGCCAAGAACTTCTGAGTTATGAACTATGAAAATATAGAAAATTCACTATTCTGCCAGACAAGTGATGGATCATTTGTTGACCACTCATTAAGTTCCATACATATTAATGCAACATCCAACGTATCCTCTTTATGATTATCAGTTAAGCAGAAGATACATCAAAATGAAACACGCCATGCACAAGGCTACCATGGTGCCTTAAGTCAAAGGACTAATTGTGTACTATTGTAACATGAAAATTCTTATTTCAACAAATAAGTTTTCAATTAAGAATTTCTAGTGGACCTGTTCAGTGTACTTGTTCCCTAACAAACGCCCGCATACATGCACTTACGTCACTATAACAATATCCATAAAGCGAGACATCTTCCTCATGCGAGCATGCATTGTATGCGTGAGTATATTAGGCTATTCAATATCCTATCTCCAAAAATCCTTGACTCAAAACTAATTTAAGACCAAAGCCATAGAGGTATATTCCATAATCACCATCATTTTATATGACCATATCCCGTAGCTAAGTTTGGTTTAGGGACTTTATCTAATTATAAGATATAATTAAAGATAAAGAAATTTACCTATATTTATTAGTATGATTTGAAAAAGACTGCTTTTACAAACACAAGAGTGTAAAGAATGCCTAATCTAATTGGCATGTCAGGTACTACACTAACAATCTTCCACTTGTCCTAGTGCCAATTACATATGTACTGCAGGCCCATCTTCTCAAAATGTCTATCGAATACATTCTGCGCTAGAGGTTTGGTCAGTAAGTGTACCATATTTCTACTGAAGCGACTCCATGCACTATAATGTCGCCTCTACCAATGATCTCTTTGATCTCCATGCACTATAATGTCGCCTCTACCAATGATCTCTTTGATCATATGGTATCTTCTCATAATATTGGATCAATAATGGATGGAATCACACCCAACTCTTAGATGAAGTTCCTTATCTAAACAACTTATTTTGCTGCATTAAATACAACAATGTATTCAGCCTCGGTGGTAGAATCAGTGATCGTTTCCCGCTTTGAACTCTTCTAGCTAATCACACCATCATTTAAGGTGAATATGTATCCGAACATTGACTTTGAGTCATCTATATAGGACTAAAAACTAGAATCAGTATAGTTTTCTAGTTTTAGTTCCCCAGAGTCGTATACAAGAAAGATATCCTTAGTCGTTCTCAAGTATTTTAGGATTATTTTTATGGCCTTTCAGTATTCTTCACATGGATTAGACTGATATCTGCTTGTGACACTCAGAGCATATGCAACATCAGGCTTTGTAATACCATATATTATGATTTCTATGACAGATGTATAAGGTATGCGAATTATCATTTCTCTCTTCTTAGAAGCTTTAGGAGACATTACCCTTGAGAGAGAAATGCCATGACTCATTAGCAAGAATCCTCGCTTGGATTCCTCCATGTTAAATCTCTTTAGTATTTTGTTTATGTATATAGATTGGGATAGTCTAATCATCTTTCTTGACCTATATCTATAGATCTTTATTCTAAAAATAAAGGATGCCTCTCCTAAATCCTTCATGGTGAACTGATTAGATAATCAAGTCTTAGTTGATTGCAGCATCCCCACATCATTCCCAATGAGTAGGATGTCGTCAACATATAGCATAATAAATATCACTGCATTCCTACTAAACTTCATATAGACACAGGGTTCATCCGGGTTTTTATAGAGATTAAATGATTTGATTACCCCGTTAAACTGGATGTTCTAGCTTTGGGAAGCCTGCTTGAGTTCATAAATAGATCTCTTGAGTTTGCAAACTTTTTGCTCACTCTTTCTAGATATGAAGCCTTCTAGCTATCTCGTATAGATATTTTCCTTAATATTTCCATTAAGGAAAGCGGTCTTCACATCCATCTGTCATATCTCATAATCATATTATGCTGATATGGCTAGCAGTATTCGGATGGATTTAAGCATCGCTACTGGTAAAAAAGTTTCCTCATAATTAATTTCTTGCTTCTGAGTATGACCTTTCACGACCAGTCGTGATTTTTAGGATGTTATCTCTCTATTTACTCCAAGCTTCTGCTTATAGACCCATTTACTGCCAATGGAAACTATTTCCTTTGGTGGGTCCACCAAGGTCCATACCTTTGTTGGAGTACATGGAGTCCATGTCGGATTAGCTTCTTACCATCTTCCCGTGTCGATATCCAATATCGTCTCTCCATAAGTTCTTGTCTATTTTCAACTAGGTTCTTCATCTCAAACACAATGGACTTGCTAGAGATATCGATAAAGTACAGTCACAACTGTGTGACACTAAAGAATCGTCTGAAGCAATGCTAAAAGAAGCTGTGGGCGAAATGATTTCTAAAGATGAAGAATCCAAAGTGTCAGCATTGGCTTTTGAGAATGAAAAACAAAGCTCCGCAAATGTAACTAATAGAGATAGTCCCAGGTTGACTGATGGGATTCACTCTTCGCTCTTAGAATCAGGTGACTCTTCTTATGTCTTTAAACCTGATCAATTAGATTTATCACATAATGGAGAAGATAGCTTGACTGAGGAATTACTACAACGTGATTATATCTTTTCTAAGATTGAAGATGCTTATTTCCATGTAGAAGTAGTATCCAATAGATTCCTTTAGATACCCCACGAACCTACATAAACTAGATCTTATATCCAATTTATATCCCACTTGCTGCTTCATGTAAGAAGCACACCCCCATACCTTAAGGTATTTGTAAGAGGATGGTTTCCCATACCACATGTCATATAGTGTTTTGGGCACCAACTTTGATGACACTCTATTTAATAGATATGTCATCGTTTCTAGAGCATAGCCCTAGAATGAAAGAAGAAGCCAAGTAAAACTCAATATCGATCGAACTATGTCCAACAAGGTTCGACTCTTACACTCCGTAACTTCATTTAGTTGAGGAATAGCAAGAGGGATCTACTGAGAGAGAATCCCATTTCTTTTAGATAATCAAGAAACTATATGCTCAAGCATTTACCTCCTCGATCTGAGTGAAGAGCCTTGATACTTAACCCAGTTTGTTTCTCCACTTCACATCTAAATTTTTTGAACTTTTCAAAAACTTCGGATTTGTACCTCATAAGGTAGACATAACCATACCTAGAATAATCATTGGTAAAAGTTATAAAGTAGTGATAGTTCCCACAAGTACTAACATTTAGTAGCCCACATACATCCAAATGGATCAAATCCAATAGATCTTTAGCTCAGTCCACTTGTCTAACAAATGGTGATTTGGTCATCTTCCCTTCGAGATATGAATCACATATTGGCATTCTTTGCTCTCTGTGAGGAGATTGAGTAATTGGGCCAACTTATGAATTCTCTTCTCAGAGGTATGACCTCATCTAGCATATCATAAGAGTTGGGAACCATGATTATCATTTTTTCTTTTATTTTGTTAAATATGAAAAAAGGAGTTATGGGGATTAATAGAATATAAGTCATTCATCAATATGCTGAAGGTAATCAAAACTGAATCTTTAAAAATGGAACAACTTCCATGTTTTATTAAAAAGTAAAACCTTCTCCATCCAAAATAGGAATGGAATGTTCTTAACTATCTCTAAAATCATAAAGATAATTATTTAAAACTAAAACTACTTCATTTCCTAAAGCTAAGTTGACACTTTGTATGGTTAATGCATCAACCTTTGCTCCATTCCCCAACCGTAGGACTGTCTCTCCCCTACTTAGCTTTCTGCTTCTTATCATCACCTACAAATCATTATAAAGATGAGACCCACAGCTGGTATCCAATACCCAAGAAGCATCGTTAACTGATAAGTTAAATTCAAAAAAATAAATACCTGAACTTTTCAGGCTCGCAAGGTACTCCTTGTAGTTCCTCTTCCAATTCTTAGGTTTGCTACAGTAGTGGCACTTATCATCGGTCCTGTTGGAACTCTTGGAGACACCACCTGTTGACTTCATGACTTTAGATTTTGAGGAACGTTTTCCTTTCCCCTTCTTTCTCTTGGGTTTTGCAGCCTTTGAGTTGGATGAGAATCCAACAAGCATGACTATCTTGTCCTTCTTCATAGTGGACTCAACCATCCTCAACATGTTAACCAGCTCATCAAAGCTAGTTTCCATTTTATGTATGTTGAAGTTGACAACGAAGGTGTTAAATGATGGAGGCAAAGACTACAGGATGAAATCCAAATAGAGCTTGTTATCCATAACGACTCTAAGTAACTCAAGTCTTTCAATCAGCCTATCATCTTCAATCCATGATCATGGACTAAAGAGCGCTCCGTCATACGGGTTCTGAAAAACTCTTTCAAGATCTGATATCTTGCCTCCCTAGTATGTTCACTATACAACTCTTGTAAGTGAACATAGATATCATGCGCATGCGCATGTACCTCATCTTGCCTCTGCAACTCATTTAGCATCATTGCCATTATATAACATCGCGCTTGTAGATCACTATCAACCAGCTTGTAATAATCCACAAGCTCCTCCTCACTGGCGTCTTCTGGCGCGGCCGGCGGTGGGATCATATCATGTATGTAATCCCTCTTTTCAAACTATAGAATAATTTGAAGGTTCCTCAATCAATCGACATTGTTGGGACCATTTAATTCATTAGCATCCAGAATTGATGCAAGTGGATTTTTAGCCATTTATAGATAATCTACAAATATAAATGAGGTAGAAAATTAGCATTCTTTCAAAATCATATTCATTTATAACAAGGTTTTAAGTAATAAATGCCTCATAATATTTTATTCGAAATCCATCACCCCTAATAGCAATTCAGGAAATCTTATTTCCTAATGGGCTTGAGGCCTAGTCAATATTTTGTATGCCCTAATTTTATGAGCCCATAAAATGTATTGAAAGATAGTTAACTTTTAACGATTGTATCTCCATGTAATCCTCAAGATATTTTACCTCACTTCTTCTCACATACCCCAATTTTATGAGCCCATATAGTATTAAGTGTCAAGTAAGACCCATCAAACCTCCATATAGATGAAGCATCAAAATGTTCCATGACTCATGGCCAATGTAGAGACGAGTTGATCCCATTGGAATCACCATACTTAGTAGAGATCCCAGCTTTCCATTACAGAGTTATTCCACGACTTATGGCCAATGATAAAGTAAGGTAGCATCGTCATGTCAACTACTTTTGATGGTAGGCGTGGATTATTAGGTCCAACCCAATTTTATCTATATTTGCTTCAAATAGAAATTCAAAAATTCCTTTACTTGATTTTTTAATTCAAGTAGGGTATTTATTTTAACCAAAACCTCATCAATTTTAATCTTAGTTTATTTAATAAGTTTGCATTCAATTGATGGCGATCATATCATTTGAAAATATTAAATAAACCCTGCGCATGTATCTAATACATACATAATACAGATGATAATGGGCCAATCTTATGTGATCCATTTGAGCCAACAAAGGATCTAGGTCAATTTAAAGGTGATAGAATGAAAATAAAAACTAAATCTATTACATGAATATATTCCATACATTCATGGGCCTTTCTTGATTCATCATCTTGGTCCTTCTTCTTGTCCACCAAAAAGCAAAAAAGAAAAACCTCACCCTATTCTACTCTCATTTCAAAAATGTAAAGTATATACAAGGAAAGAATAAGAGACTCGCAGGCCCCATTTCAAAAACTCAAAGATAAATAAATCCAATCACATTGGTCCAAATGGCTCCATGATCATATTATAAATACTAATAAGTATAACACATGAATTTATTAAAGCATGTAAATTTACCATCCTTTTAAATTATAATTTCATGACATGGGATAAAATCTCAATTTTTCAAGAAAAACCTTTTTTCAAAATTTTAAAATTAACACTTTAATTATAAAACTAAAAAATTAAATTTTGCAATTCAACACGATGAGGATGTCCATTATCCACATACATCACGCTTACGGCATTCCACCGGCGCGTATAGTGCATTGTCGATACTCTGGCCCCTGCTGTCGGCACACGCGCAAGCTACCCGGTGTTGTGCAATGTATTATTTTTTCTTTTGATTGAATCAAATTCAATTATACATGTTATGTTTAACAATTAAATTAATTGCAAAATAATTTTATTCCAATCAGAATTATAATAAATCAATCAGGATTTAACAATTAAATTCACAGGTATAAATTGTATCAAATTGGAATTTCGCAAACCGTGGCTCTGATACCACAGTTGGGTTCACGTGATCCCAGGGTATGCGCAGTGAAAAATTAAAAAAAATTAAAAACATCATACCATAACAGTTATAGTAATACCGCGAATCCGATGCAATTTTTAACGATCTCACATTTTTCAATGATTGTAGTAAAATAATTAAAGTTTTGATTTATACCTTTCTATGCACTCTGACTGTTGTATGTTTTGAAGCAATCAATTGCTAGCCCCTTTTCTAAATTTAGTTTACAGGGATCTACGTGTCCCCCCTCTAAAGTGGTCCACACTTTGAGTAAGAACACAAAATTAAAATTCCACTAGTAATTTTGATTTCTTTTCTAACCTAGTTTATAGAGTGTGTATTGAGAATATTAATTCTTGTTATCAACTTGTGATAAAAGAATTAATACTTAAAATAAAAGATAAAATTTTTGTTGGAAAAAGAATGTTTAAATAAGGGACTCAAAATTCCACACTCTTGGTATTTTGTGTCTCCTGTTGATTGATTAGAAGATATTTTGGTTTATCTAAACTTCTTCCAACTTTATCCCTTTCATATCTTCCAAAGATATTTAAGATTTCCCAAGAATTCTGAACTCTTGACTTTCCATCATTTTTCAACCACCTTCATGGGTCTCTCCTAATGGGCCTTTGTGAATTGGGCTTGAACACACAATTAAATCCCATAATTAATCCAATTAATTATCTTAGCTCAAGTTCAATTAATTAATTCCATCTAGCCTGTTATACCCAAGCCTTTCACTACTCACCTACCCAAATATAATTCAAGCATTATATGATACTTATATGCTAATTTGCATTAATATCTGCATGACATATATAACATTCTTAATCATTAGACTTCTAATGCTATCACATGATGTTAGTGGTTGAGATCCTATAATATAATTAAGTAATTCTATATTTAAATAAGAAAAAGAATAGATTGGTTAATTTATTGGATATTCATAGGTTATATATTATAATTTTGGAAGTGTTAAAGGTGTTACTAGTAAGTTTATATGATTCGATTTAATTAGATCGAGGTGTTTTAAAAGTATACATCTATGGATTAACATACTTGGAATATTAGACATGATATAATGTGATATAAGTGACATAATACAAGGTCCATATGTGCATATAATTTTAGAAATGCAAACTAGACAATCATTTAAGAATCAAATATCAATCGGTTTGGAGATCGAATGAACGGACATAGAAATTACCTATGGGAATGAATGGTGAGTAAAATAGGTTACAACCAAATAAAAATATGTGAGAAACACAAGATTAGGGCTACAAGATAAGGGAGAAAATCAGATTTTACCAGTATATGCCATCTCAAGCTTACACCACCTCATGCTTAGACTTTTCAATGTAGTACCCCAACCTATTCTTCAATTTTAAGCTAACAACCATGAATTGAACCTTCTTCTGCACCATTTAAGCTTCAAAGACATAGAAAAAGCTCTATAAATAGGTCCTAAGTGATTCCAACCAAAAAAGGAGGCAAAACAGGCAAAGGGGAAGATAAATAAACAAGTTCAAGTAGAAAATTATGCAAGATGAGCTTAACCTACGGGTTTAGCATGACTTTTAGATTTATTTTTAGGTTTATTAACTTATTAAGCTTTGACTATTATTTATAAATGTGTTAGGATGTTACTAGATAGGCATTGTGCACAATGAAAAAGTTTTTGGTTGCAAATACTTGATAGAAAACACTTATGCTAGAAACTGTCACCTTGCTGTATCCTTATGTTTTAGGCTTCAAAAGTATATGGTATATTGAATAAAACCTATAAGTATCATCATATACAAGTTCATATATGATTTAAGAGTATTGAAATAAATTTTAATCGGTTAGAAATTGAAATAAGGCATGATATTGAAGAAACACTCAAAACTGTCAAAGTAAGAATATTTATTCTGGTGTGCTGAGAAGGGGATTGAAATAGGGGACATAGACCCATGTGTTTTGGCAACATTATGGCATGGTTATAATTTTCTACATGTTAGCTAAGTGTGGTAAAAATTTGAGAGTGAATAAATATTCCTAAGGATGTCAAAATGTCTATGAAACCTAATATGGCAGCAAGGAAGTTAGAAGGTGAAATTCTATCCCATTTGATAACTTAGCATGTTTCAACTTAAACATGTTGCTATTGAGTTCTAAAAATTAGGTACATTCTATTAAAGTGATAATACTTCAATTATATTGGGTTCTAGTTTGTGAAAGCTTGATTATTACATAGATAGCTTGGTGTTTAACGTCTTAGTATGAGATTTTGTGCTTGCAACTTGCCAATTTGGGAATGGTGCTTGATGTTGGGTAATATTACAAGCTTTTTTTACATCTAAGGATGGAGAGGACCACTAAATAAATCTAGACTAAGCCACCAACCAAGTAAAAGGTAAGTAAAGATTCATTTGCAACTACAATGCATAGACATAGTAAATGTGTGATTTATATATAATATCATAGGTCATATGTGCATAGCAAAGGGCATGGGCTACTATTATTTATGTCTATTGAGCATACATACATGGGCATTGGCACGTGCATGAATCATATATGAGCATTATGATAAATCTTGAATTGCATGGCAAAATTCTGAGAAAGAAAAATATTTTGCTAACCACAACTAGTGGACCAAAGCATGCATGGATTTGCATGCTTATGAGTATGCATGGATTTGCATGCTTATATTATTATTGGCCATTGGATTATAGCGGTGTGCATAGCTCTTTTCCTATGCATGGATTAGTAGCATTGGTCGGGGGCCCAAGAAAAAAATAATTTTGAGAGAAATATTTTGATGCATGGAATTGCATTGTGGGAATAGCATTTTGAGATGCATGACTTGATATTATGGATTATTCTTTGACATGCATAATCTTTACTTACTGAGCATTAGCTCATATAGTTTATACATTATAGGTGTGCACGACGATGTTTGAAGCATCTTTTACTGGCTGGGCGGCTGTTGGAGCTCCTGCATATGTCTGAGGGAGTGTATACATGGATGATGACCTGTTAGGATATTTTGTTGGCTTGTTATATTATGAGTCTGTTGTATTATATTATGAGTCTGTTGTATTATATTTTGAGACTTGTACTTTATTTTGCTTTGAAAATATATTATGAGTCTATTGTATCATATTTTAAAAGTGGTACTATATTTTGCTTTTAAAACTTTACTATAAATAAGTATGTAAATATTGTGGTCATTGTGGGTGTTGTGATTTTATATAAATATTGATTCTGCTATATACAGGACATATTTAAATAGGGTTGTGTGTGTAAAAAGTGATTTATCTTTTCTTAAAGTGTTACACAAAAAAATATTGCACGTACACACAAGTTCTATCATGTCAAGTTACACTTTATATCCAGTTGTTGAGTAGTGGGTGTTACAGAGTGGTATCACAACTCGGTTTGAGGTCTTGTAGACTATCCATGTACACGAATTTAGAACTTACATAGTTTAGCCATGCCAGTATGTTTTACATTATCATATATTTCATTACATATTTCATAATTTATATTGACCATATGTTGTCAAACTTATATAAAACGACACTGCAAAATGGTGAGAGCTCGTGGTGAGAGCAATGGTGGTATTAGAGCGTAGAGAAATGAGATAAACACCCCGGGTAATGATTGAGATACCGTGTTTAATCAGTTAACAGAGTTGAGAAATGAGATAACCACCTCAGCTAATGATTGAGATACCATGTTTAATCAGTTAATAGAGTTGATTGAATGACAGTCCGAATCGATTCATCAGCTGATTCGGTAGAGTGATGATGGTGAGCAACTAGGGGTGGAGGTAAACCAATAGCGGGCAGAGTATGTATAAATGGTGGGAGAATGATTTAGGAGGCTGGATCCCCCGACATTTGAGGATGCTATTAATCCTACCGCTGTAAAGGAATAGTTGAGGACCTTGGAAAACATGTTCCAGTACAGCAGGGTGCCAGAAGAGGAGAGGGTAATGTGTGTCACTTTCATGTTTCATGGTAGTACAGGCCATTGGTTGGACACGATCAGTAGCATAGAGGATATTACTACAATGAGCTGGGACAGATTCAAGGTGTTATTCTGAAATAAATATTTCACGGCCCCAGTTCGTATGATGAAGATGAAAGAATTTAAATAACTGTGACAAGGAGTGATGACTGTTGAGGATTATATTCGTAGATTTGAACAGTTGTCCAGGATTACTATGCACATGGTCAGCACTAAAGCACTAAAAGTAGAGAGATTTTTGGAGGGTTTTAGGCCAGAGTTATACCGCGGTGTGAATATGGTGGGTACTCAAGGGGTAATATTTTCACAGATGGCTGAGAGGGCGCTGGTGGTAGAACAAGCTGAATCGAGAATTGCTTGTGCATAGGAGGCTCGACAGTAATTTAGGCAGCAGGGACAGAGATGGACTGTGGGGCAAAAGACGCCGGTCTAAATACAGAGGTCAAGATTTAAATTTAAGGAGAATAAGGCCAACAACAAGAAGGTCAAAGTAAAAGGCCACAAGTCGAACAAGGAAAATCACTGATGCCAGAAGTTGTGTGTTAGAAATATGATAATCGACATATTGGAGGCTACTCTATACATACCAGGACGTTCTTTCAATACGGAATGCCGGGACATATTGCTAAATTTTACCTAAGTAAATAAAATCACACCGACCAAAGGAATATACCAGCCAGGGTTTTCACCATGACCAGGGCGGATGCATAAGCAAATCCATCGGTGGTGATAGGTAAACATTATATTTCTAGTATTCCAACACTTGTATTATTTGATTTTGGAGCCATGCATTCATTTGCATCCATTGAGTACGTGAAGAGGTTGGGTAGAATACTAGATGTAGCAGAAATCATTTATAGTATAATAGTCCCCTCTGAAGATGCTACCGATCGAATTTTGAGAGCTTGTGCTATACTTGTTGAAGATAAAGAATTATATGCTAGATATGAATAATTACGATATTATTTTGGGCATGGATTGCTGCCAAAGTACGGGGCTACTATCGACTGTAACCAAAAGACAATGACATTTCAACTTTTTAGGAAAGAGTCTTTCACATTTACCAGTATTGTGAAAAATTTCAAATTCCCCATGATTTCAGTAGTGTAGGCATAATGATTACTCGATGCTGGTTGTGAAGCGTACTTGGTGAGTGTCATGAGTATTGAGGAACAACACCTATCAACTCTTAGTAAAATACCAGTGGTGTGGGAATATACTGAAGTATTCCAGATGATCTTTTGGGATTACCACCATATCATGAAATAGAGTTTGTTATCGACATACAACCAGGAACATCTCCAGTTTCTAAAACTCCCAATAGAATGGCTCTCTTGGAGTTGAAAGAATTGAAAGTACAATTGTAGGAGTTGTTGGACAAGGGATTCATTAGATTGAGCTTTTTACCTTAGGAAGCACCGGTTCTATTTGTACGTAAGAAGGATGGTACCATAAGACTGTGCATTGATTATCAAGAGTTGAACAGGGTCATGATTAAGAATAAGTATCTATTACCAAGAATTGATGATTTATTTGACCAGTTTCAAGGTGTTGCAATATTTTTGAAGATTGACTTAAGCTCTATGTACCATCAACTAAAAATAAAGGAAGAGGATATCCCTAAGATGACATTTAGTACAAGATATGGGCACTATGAATTTTTGGTGATGCCATTCGAATTGACTAACGCTCCAGCAGCATTCATGGATCTGATGAACAAAGTGTTTAAGGAGTTTCTAGATAAATTCATTATCATATTCATCGATGACATTCTAGTTTACTCCAGAACTAAAGAAGAGCATGCCACACATTTGAGATAAGTACTGGAGGTTCAAAAAGTGAAGTAGTTATACACCAAATTCAAGAAATGCGAGTTCTGGTTAGATCGCGTGGTATTCTTACGACATGTTATATTGGGAGTAGGAATATTAGTAGATCCAAGTAAAGTTGAAGCAATCAACAACTGAACGCAGCCTACTAATCCTTTGGAGGTCGTAATTTTTTGGGTTTAGCTGTATATTACTGGAGATTCGTAGAGGGATTCTCCAAGATTGCTATGCCATTGACATAATTAACCAAAAAAGGGGTGACGTTTAGATAGATGAATATGTGTGAGCGAAGTTTCCAGGAGCTGAAAAAGAGGTTGACTTCAACACCTATTCTCTCAATTCCATCAGGTACTGGAGGATTTATAATTTACAGTAACACGTCGTAGAATAGATTAGGATGTGTACTGATGCATAATGGTAAAGTAATTGCATATGCATCCAGGTAACTTAAAGAGTATGAGAAGAATTACCCCATGCATATTTTGGAACTTGCTGTTGTAGTATTTATGCTTAAAATATGGAGGCATTATTTATATGGTGAACGGTGTGTGATCTATATGGATCACAAGAGCCTTAAATACTTCTTCACGCAAAAAGAGTTGAATATGCTGCAGAGGAGATGGCTGGAACTAGTAAAAGATGATGATTGTGTGATCAATTACCAGCCCAGTAAAGCTAACATTGTAGCTGATGCATTAAGCCGAAAATCCATAAATAGTACAATAGCTATGGCTTTAATTCAAAAACCAGAACTAAATAAGTTCTAGAAAATGAATATAGAGATTTTACAAACATGAGTAATAGAGGCAAAGTTGGCAGCCCTGATGCTTCAGCCTTCACTAATTGATAGGATCAAACAGGGGCAGTAAGATAACGAATCTCTCATCAAGATGAGAAAAGATGTTGCTGCAGGGAAGTCTTATAAATTTAAGATGAGAATGATATTTTATAATTTAGAGGATGGTTTTGTGTGCCAAATGTTGATAACATTTGGGAAGACATTTTAAAATAAGCACATTCAATCCCTTATTTGGTACATCCAAGGGCTACCAAGACGCATAGAGACTTGAAAATATATTATTAGTGGTCGGGTATGAAAAAGGACATTGCCCAGCATATGGAACAATGTCTAAAATGTCAGTAGATAAAGGCCGAACAACAAAGACCCACAAGGACTTTAAAACCTCTACTCATTTCAGAATGAAAATGGGAAAAAATTACCATGGATTTCGTAACTGGTTTGCAAAAGACTATTAAAGGTCATGATGCTATTTGGGTTATCGTTGACAGATTGACTAAGTCTGCTCATTTTCTTCCCATATGTTCTACATATTCCATGGATCGCTATGCCCAATTATATGTTCAGGAGATTTTCAGACTTCATGGTGTGCCATTGTCTATAGTTTCTGATAGAGATTTGAGATTTTTGTCTGCTCTTTAGAGGAGTTTACACAAATCTTTGGGAACAAAGTTATCATTCAGTATAGCATATCATCCTTAAAAGGATGGGTAATCTGAACGAACAATACAAACATTGGAGGATATGCTCAGAGCCTATGTATTAGACTTCCAAGGTCAGTGGAGTAAATTCCTACCTTTGGTGGAGTTTTTGTACAGCAAAAGCTATCAAACTAGTATTGGAATGGCTCCCTATGAAGCATTGTATGGCAAAAAGTGTAGGTCTCTGATACACTGGGATGAAGTTGGTGAGAAAAAACTTTTAAGCCTATATATGATTTGAGAGATGAAAGAAGCCATGTCATAGATTCGACAAAGAATGCAAATTGCCCAAAATCGATAGTAAAGTTATGTAGATCAATGAAAAAGAGTGTTAGAGTTTGCGGTAGGAGATTAGGTGTTTTTTAAAGTAGCACCAATGAAGGGCATTATGCGGTTTGTGAAGCAAGGGAAATTGAGTCCCAAATACATTGGTCTATTCTCTATGATTGAAAGAATTGGTGATGTTGCTTACGGACTGGATCTGTCGGTATCTATGTCTCAAATACACAATATATTTCATATGTCTATACTGAGGAAATATAATGCTAATCCATCTCATATTCTGAAGAATGAATCAGTGGAATTAAAGGCAAATTTGACCTACGAAGAAAAGCCAGTATAGATTTTGTTACGAGAAGTGAAACAACTAAGAAATAAGTAGATTCCATTAGTTAAAGTGTTATGGAGAAACCAATCAGTAGAAGAGGTCACTTGGGAAAAGGAGGATGAAATGAGAACTAAGTATCCTAAACTTTTTCGGTAAGTGAAATTTTGGGAATAAAAATTTTATAAGAAGGGGAGGATGTGTGATACCCGAGTCTCTCACTACTCACCTGACCAAATATGATTCATGCATTATATGCTACTTATATGCTAATTTGCATTAACATCTGCATGGTATGTATAGCATTCTTAATCATTAGACTTCTAATGCTATCACATGATGTTAGTGGTTGAGATCCTATAGTGTAATTAAGTAATTCTATAATTAAATAAGAAAAAAACTAGATTGGTCAATTTATTGGATATTCATAGGTTATATGTTATAATTTTGAAAGTGTTAAAGGTGTTATTAGTCAGTTTATATGATTCGATTTAATTAGATTGAGGTGTTTTAAAAGTATACATCTATGGATTAACATACTTGGAATATTGGACATGATATAATGTAATTTAAGTGTCATAATACATGGTCCATATGTGCATATAATTTTAGAAATATAAACTAGATAATCATTTAAGAATCGGATGTCAGCCGATTTGGATATTGAATGAATGGACATAAGAATTACCTATGGGAATGAATGCTGACTAAAATAGGTTACAAACAAATAAAAATAGGTGAGACACACAAGATTAGGGTTGCAAGATAAGGGATAAAATCAGATTTTACCACTACATGCCACCTCAAGCTTACACCACCTCATGCTTAGACTTTTCAAAATAGGACCTCAACATATTCTTCAATCTTAAGCTAACAACCACAAATTGAACCTTCTTATGCACCATTTCAGATTCCAAAGACATATCAAAATCTCTCTAAATAGGTCCTAAGTGATTCCAACCAAAAAATGAGGCAAAACAAGCAAAGGGGAAGAGAAATAAACAAGTTTAATTAGAAAACTATGCAAGGTGAGCTTAACCTACGTGTTTAGCATGAATTTCAAATTTAATTTTAGGTTTATTGGATTATTAAGCTTTAAATATTATTTATAAATATGTTAGGATGTTATTAGATAGGCGTTGGTGCACAATGAAAAGGTTTTTGGTTGCAAATATGCTAGAAACTATCACCTTGCTGTATTCTTGTGTTTTAGGCTTCAAAAGTGTATAGTATGTTGAATAAAAAATATAATTTTCATCATATACATGTTCATATATGGTTTAAGAGTATTGGAATAAATTTTCATCGATTAGAAATTGAAATAGGGCATGATATTGAAGAAACACTCAAAACTGCCAAATTAAAAATATCTATTCTGGTGTGTCGTGAAGGGGACTAAATTAGGGGACACAGACCCGTGCATTTTGACAACTTTATGGCATGGTTATATTGTTCTATATGTTAAATAAGTGTGAAAAAAAGTTGAGAGTGAATAAATATTCATACGGATGTCAAAATATCAATGAAAGCTAATATGGTAGCAAGGAAATTAGAAGGTAAAAATCTATCCCATTTGATAACTTAGCATGTTTCAACCTAAACATGTTGCTATTGAGTTCTAAAAATTAGGTACATGCTATTAGAGTGATAATACTTTAATTACATGATGTTTACATGTATCTAAGATAAGAAATTAAGGTACTTGAGGGACTATATTGGGTTCTAGTTTGTAAAAGTTTGATTGTTACATAGATAACTTGGTGTTTAAGGTCTTACTATGAAATTTTGTGCTTTCAACTTGCCAAATTTGGAATGGTGCTTGATGTTGGGTAATATTACAAGCTATTTTACATCTAAGGTTGGAGAAGACCACTAAAAAAATCTAGACTAAGCCACCAACCAAGTGAAAAGTAAGTAAAAATTTATTTGTAACAACAATACATAGACATAGTAAATATATGATTTATATGTAATATCATAGATCATATATGCATAGCAGAGGACACGCATTACTATTATTCATGTCCATTGAGCATACATATATGGCACGTGCATGCATCATATACGAGCATTGTGATAAATCTTGAATTGCATGACATGATTCTGAGAAAGGAAAATGTTTTGCTGACAACACTGAACATGCATGGATTTGCAGGTTCGCGTGCATGGATTTGCAGGTTTGCGTGCATGGATTTGCATACTTATATCATTATTGACCAATAGATTATGGCTGTGTGCAGAGCTCTTTTCCAGTGTATGGGATAATAGCATTAGTCAGGGGCCCAAAAAAGAAATAATTTTGAGATAAATATTTTGATGCATAGAATTGCATTGTGGGCATAGTATTTTGAGATGCATGATTTGATATTATAGATTATTCTTTGAAATACATAATCTTTACTCGCTGAGTGTTAGCTCATATAGTTTATGTATTGTAGGTGAGCATGATGATGCTTGAAGCATCCTTTGCTGGCTAGGCGACTGTTGGAGCATCTGCAGGTGTCTGAGGGAGTGTGTACATGTATGAAACCTGTTGGGCTATTTTGTTGGCTTGTTATATTATGAGTCTGTTGTATTATATTTTGAGACTAATACTATATTTCACTTTTAAAACATATTCTGAGTCTGTTGTATTATATTTTGAAATTGATAATATATTTTGCTTTTAAAATTTTATTGTAAACAAGTATATAAATATTATGGTCGTTGTGGGTATTATACTTTTATATAAATATTGATCCTGCTATATAGAGGACATATGTGAGCAAGTATTTTAAATAGGATTATGCGTGTAAAAAGTGATTTATCTTTTCTTAAAGTGCTACACAAAAAGAAAAAAAAATATCACACGTACATACAAGTTCTATCATGTAAAATTATACTTTATATCCAGTTGTTGAATAGTGGGTGTTATATAGCCCACATAATCAAATTAGACCTAATTAAATAATTTAATTATTTAATTGAATAAATTAGTTAAATTAATTTATAGACTACACTGTTGATTTGATTCAATCAAATAATTATTTCACTCCAATTTGGGTTTCCTAATCTTATTAGGCCCTATTAAACAATCCAATTATTTAATTGAATAATTATTTTAACTTCTTAAATTAATTTATGCCCTAATTAATTAATCTCCATTAATTAATTAGATCCAAACCCTTGGATAAGTTCCTATATTAGAAATATTTCATTTCAAATTGTGTGTGACCCTTTAGGTTTACAACTAAACTAAGTGGGCTTGCAACATTTACAACGTATGAATAATAATAGTAATTCTGATTAATTAACCCAATTAATTAATTCACTTTAAATTAACTCTTTAATTTTAGAAACCTCACAAGTAATGGGAAACACCTAACTAGTGTATCATAACTACCTAGACTTAGGTGAAATGGCAAGTGAACCCATTTTAATTACGAGTATCATACACGTAAGGTCTTTTTGTCAACTAATCTCCCGATTGAATCTAGAACATGAATTAAAAGTTGAAACCCTAATTGCTCAATAACTTTGATTTCGTTTCAAGTTTCAATGATTCATGACGAATTGTTAGAAAACCCTCGTCTAACATTCATTTTGTCTTGGTCAAGGACTTTTGAGTCATGAATTATAAAAATATAGAAAATTCACTTATTTTGCTAGACAAGTGACAGATCCTTTATTGACCACTCATTAATCCCATATATATCAATGCAATATCCAACGTATCCTCTTTGTAATTGTCAAGCAATTAGAAGATACATCAAAATGAAATACGACATCCACAAGGCTACCATGGTGTCTCAAGTCAAAGGACTAATCGTGTACTATTGTAACATGAAAATTCTTATTTCGCTAAATAAGTTTTCAATTAAGAATTTTCAGTGGGCTTGTTCCCTAACAAACATTCGCATACATGCACTAGTGTCACTATACCAATATCTATAGAGCGAAACATCCTCCTCTTGCGAGCATGCATTGTATGCGCGAGTCTATTGGGCTATTCGATGTCCCATCTCAAAAAATCATTGACTCGAAACTAATTTAAAACCAAAGTCATATAGGCATATTCTATAATCACCATTAAATGCGTGACCATGCCCCGTAGCTAAGTTTGGTATAAGAACTTTATCTAATTACAAGATACAATTAAAAATAAAGAAATTTACCTATTTTATTAATATGATTTGAAAAATATTATTTTTACAAATACAAGAGTATAAATGATGTTCAATTTAATTGGCACGATAGGCACTACTCTAACACATCAAACAATCAATCACAAGAGTTGGCCCTCGACGACTTGGAACAAGGTGTGGATCAACTTTAGAAAAAATAATTGGATCTCCAAAGTAAATTAGTTTCGTCAAACAAAAGGGTTAGGACAATCAAAATTAATGAGAAACATTTGAAGAGTTTTGATAATTGTCTTGAATTAAATAAATGGGATCGTTGAAGATCAGATTAAATCGAGAACTCTCGATTTTAATAGTGGGATTTAGATTAATGATTTGGATTCTTTTCTTCTCCGTTGCAAGGAAATTTGAGGTACATGTTTTAAACCTTCCCACAAAAAAATTAATTTTGCTTAACCAAGAATTGTGATAGTAATGATATATGTTGGTTTATATTATAATTGATATTATATATGTTCTGAAGTTTTTTAAAGTTCTGCTAAGCCACATATGTCAGGATTAAGAGCAACCAACATTCTAAATTTAAAAAACAAAAAAACAAAAAAAAAACTCCTCGAAGACAATATTAAGAAAATATTAATAAATTATTTTATGTATTCATTTGAACATTGACTAGTTCTATTACTAGGTTATGGAGCAATAGTTAGGAAAAATAATAGTTTCCCCTGCTCAACTATATGCATAATAACACTTTGCACCCTCAAACTAAAAAAATATACACTAAACCCCACTTGACTCATGGAAATGACATAAATAACATTGACTTAGATTTTGGAATTATATTGCCACTCATAAATGCAAGCAAAAATTAATATGATTTATAAAAAAAGTAAATATTGCCAATAGTTCAAGCAAAATGAAGGGTATTTCCAAAATTAATAATTATGTAAAATAATTAGTCATGATATAGAATTTCTTATTAAGCACAATCTACAATCTTTAAATAGTTTTCTCGCCTCAATTATATTACTTATATAATAAATCGTACTTTCAATAATCAAATATTCTTGTCTTATTAACGATTATGTAATGCATTTACAATAATTAAGAATAATTATTGGAATTCAGTTAACTAAACATGAAAAAAAAGAAAATAAAAATACATATATTCGCTAGTAAAAAGGGAAAATACTTATATTCCAATATATGAAGATGCCTACTAAAAAAACCTATTTATCAATATATATTTCATGCTAAAACTACAGATAATAAAGTTAAACACACATTTTTTTTATCGTTTTTATTCAGATAGTATTCAAAAAATGCAGTGCTCAACTGCATAAAGGCAACAGTCAAAGCCTTTTTATACTAAGTAATATTAAATGGGTTTTAAGCCTCTATAGAGTATAGGTAGCAAGTTTGGATATTTATTTCAGCTCATAACTGTAATGTGTTCGAGAGTTTCTTAGGAGATTAGCAGTGGATTATGAAAATATTGCAATAGGACTAAATTGGGAGCTGGTAGGACTAATTTTATTCAAATAATGCCAAATACTTAATTACTATGTAAAATATTTTAGTGAACACTATGGAATTTATGAGGTATGGCCATCCTATTACATATTGGATACTAGCTTAAAAAAATTGTGCAATTATTTAATGATTAATTTTTATAATTAAGAATGAAAATAATTTGTTAAATTAAATATAATTTTTAAATAGTAATTAAAATATAAAATTCAACGGTGTTATTTTATTGTTGATCTAATATAGTAATGAGTTTCTTATATTATTTACTACAAACAAAAAATATAAAGTTTCTAGTGTAAACCGAAAATAGAGGAGTGTTTCGCGTGTTTTTTTACATTGGAGGGGCAAACTGTAACCACACATGTAGTTGAGGGAGACAAATTCTTATTCACCCTAATAATTAAAATTATTTAGTTATTGTTGGAAAATCAATATTATATTATCTATTAAGTACGAGTGGATGAGTCGATTGGCTATAGCCATGCGCAGTGAAAATCATCAATCTATGAATCTTGGATCAAACTTACTTATAAGTCTCGTTTTGATTAAATCATTAACACATTTTTATTCGTGATGATGGATAACTATCAAAGCTATCCACTTGTTTACACACCTCAAATCTATAGAGTTCTTGGTGATACTTTAGAAAAAAATTGTTGAGAAGAATTATAGTTTAATCAAGAATTTAGTTCAACAAATATGAATGTTAATTGGGTCATAGGTCCAAAACATAACCAAGTTTCAATATTTCTTACTTGTACATCTTTGACTCGATCTCCTACAAATCTCATCCTCGTATAATTTCTCAATCCATGTAATTCCATTCATATAGGAAATGAGGCATGTGGCCAAGTGAGAAAGGAATAGGTGCAGAGAGTTATATTAAGTCATTACAAAACTAACACATCTCTACAACTCAATAACTCGCTATGTACCCCAAACTATGTAGTTGCACCTAATCAAACTTCTCTAGATCCCTTAATAAAAATAAGTAGAACGTGATCGACTTTTTCTAAAATATATTCATGTTTATGACAGTCTCCGAGCTAAGAACCATAGAACATAAGTGTGCTATCAACTTAGTCCTTTCTCGTCTCTTGCTAATTAGCTTTATCTTAACAGCTTTTCTAGACATGCTCTGATTGATCGAATCATCCATGGTCATTGGATAATATACTAAAGTAGCATCATCAAGCTTAGACTTCATGACATGGTCCATAGTGCTAAATGATACAGAAATTATATGGCTTCATATAGTGACGAAGCAGGGACCCACTTAATCACTTTTCATAGGAGGTTGTCTTAAAGCACATATAGTATAACTATATGCTATAAAGGACCTACTTAATTTGGGCATGTCACGCTCTAAATATCATATGAACCTGAGTCTAGTCACTATCCAGGCACCTTATCTACATTCACCACCAAACAGTCACCCTTTAAAATACCTTTTTAGTAGTTCATACATTCAACTATAAAATAGGCTTGTTATGAAGTTAGACATACTTCATAATCAATCAAACATGATCTGATGTTAGCCTCCAAGCTAAGGCGACTCTAAGTTATGCATATCAACATTCCTCGCTACTCCAAGCATGAAGGCGACCATTTGAAAACCTCATTAATGCGATATGATCATTAAGTCTCATCATGCTTGCTTTCACAGCGCCAGGGTGATTACCCTGTGAAGGGCAAATCATAGCCTCGTGAAATTTCGCATCCCATAAATTCAGTATGGACCACATAATGAGAATAATCTCGTATGGACCACATAATGAGAATAATCTCGTTATCAAATGTTCTCATCAACCACAAAAATCAAACTTCTACATAATCCTATATTGGGTTTGTGCGTTCCGGGAGATGTGGCTTAGTGAAATTTAAAAAGGTTTTCAAATAATTGAAACATACACATCATATGTGATAGTAAATCGTATCTAAGAACTATCATAGTTTGCTTCTGGTTATTGGAGATGCATGAAATGACTCAAGTTGTTATCTCACTGCAATCAATTCATCAAGTACCCCTTTGTAGGGAAATAATTCGATTCTAGGATTCCAAATGTTATCCATCTAAATATTTATCCATAGCTTGGATATCCACGCAACAGTAAGTTAAAAATAACTTAATTCTACCATAGAATTTGATGTGTGGAACAAAGATACAACTTTTGTGTATGATGGTATGTGTGATTTGATTTTTTATTCAACGACTAAAATAAGAATCAAATCGTGAAGGAATTTAACAGATGAAGTTTGAAGATAGAAGAAGAAGCTTACGAATTTTTGGGAGCCTTTAAGAACAACTCTTGGAGGATTTTTGGGTAGGTGTTGGATGATTTATGCTTTTGAAAATTTCACAAAAATATACTATAAAAGGTTTGTTATTTTCGTCCCTTAGGTTGCCTCTTAAAGCCCCTTAATCCCATTCTAAATGGGATTCAATCTCTTTCCTTATGTAAAAATCCTAATGTTAAAAGTTGTGTTCACACTTTAATTCCATCACAAGTTGGAATTGAATTCTTCGTTCTATTCCATGGGCTTCCTATAAGCCCATACACCAAATGAGATTGGACCTAATAAATTAATTAGGCCCACTCCAACTGATCCCATCAATTTAATTCAACATATGAATTAATTAGGCCCCATTCTAATTAACTAATCCAATTAATTAATTAATTAATTAAGTCTATTTAGGATTCCTAATCTAATTAGGTCAAATTAATTCATCCCATTAATTAATTAAATTAATTCAACACTTGAATTGATTTGAGCCTCGTTATTTAATCATATTAATTAATTTAATCCAACACTTAAATCTATTTCTAAGATAAAAAAAGACTTCTCCAAGTTAGTGAGTAATCCCTTAGGTTCACCAATTGTCTAATAGTGGGCTTACAACTCTTGTGACCAAAATGAACAATAGATTATTTTGAATAATTAATTCAATTAATTAATCATCTTAGAATAAACACATTAATTATAGAAACCCACCAGTCATGGTTAATGTCTAGCAACACGCCATGGAGACATAGACATAAGTGAAGTAGCGAACCTTTTTAATTATAAATACCATATATGTACGGTCCTTCCATCAACTAATCATTCGATTGAGTTTAGGGCATTTAATAATCAAAACCCTATTAGCTAAATTACTACATATCCATTCCTAGTTACATAAAAAGGTAAAATGAATCCACTCCAAACTCTCTCTAAAACTCAGAGTCATTACAGCACTGTAGCAGGCCCAAATTTAGAGTTTTTAGCCTACAAATCTCCATCCCTGTACCCCTTACAGTCGGTCTTATACCCGGCCGAAAACCAATCTCAGCCTCCCTCCTCTACCCTATCCTCATGGCAGTCCATTTTTCTTCTACTACTGCATAGAACTTAGACCACCCCTTCACATAACCAACCTTGTATAGCCCATTTCAATCGAGATTTCAACTATCGATTCTACTGTTGGCCAGTTACTTCTTTCATTGCCCTTCTTGTCAACCCATCGGAGATACCCTCAGCCTCTCCACTCATCAAAGACGTCTCTAGCCTTCCATCTTTTTTTTCTTAGGTTTGCTGCTTTGTATCTTACCTCAAACAGTTTTGTCACCCTTATTTTTGGCAGACTACTTATAGACAACAAGCCCCATCTATTTAGTCACATATAACAAGCTCCCCCACTATTTTTAGCTAACCACCACCCAAGTTTCCTATCGCTATCTATCTCTCTAGTCTACTCGGTCATTCCCAGCTTGCCTAAACTAGATGTGTTCTCTTTCCCATCAGTCAACAGTATCCCTATTCTTCTATTTCTAGATCTAACTTCTTATATATCTAGAAAACCATCTGCTAGCTCTACCTTTTGCTACCTTGTCCAACATACACCTAACTTACCATTGTCTCTCAACTTATGATGGGCTTGCCCCCCTCTCTCATTAACTTCTCGATCTCTCCCACTTACCTTCCTACCGGCTAAACCTCCTTCCCATTCATTTGCTACTGTTACTCAAGGGCCAACAACATATGAGCCATTTTCTCTTCCATCTCAAACCTTCAAAAAGTCCATTCTACATGATCTTCTATTGGTTTAGTCAACAAGATCAATGGCAGAAATGTTATTGAATTCTTTGATTCAGAAATTGACATGTAGAACCTTTCAAATTTGCTATTATCGATAGGTTCTCACATAGTCTCCCCTATTTCAATCCCTATTTCAATATTTTGCTGCTCTTCAACTCATATGAAAATTGGCCATCTATATTCCCAACATTAAACATATTGTTATTAATATTTCTAATAAAGAATATTTATGTCGACTTTGGCTTCAACATAAATGGGATTTTTGAGAGCTTTGTAATGCAAACCTTCAAATGGACTCCTACTTTTGATCCCATACTAGAATATTCTATAATTTTGGTTTGGGTCAGGTTTCCTAGACTTCTTATCCACCTTTTCAATAGAAGAGCAATCAAAGCAGTAGCTTCAATGGTTAGTAAATCTCTTAGGTTAGATAAGCCCACTGCTAACTAATCAAGACTTAGTATTGCCATAGCATACATTGAAATTAATCTTTCGAAAGAGTTGTTGGACTCAGTTTGCATCAGATTTTATGGTAAAACTCTCTCAAAAAGTTATCTATGAAAATCTTCCCAAATCTTGTTCCTATTGCAAACAATTAGCAAATGATGATGCTTCTTTTTTTGAGAATGGAAATGCCCTAAAACCTCCTAGGAGACAGCCACAAGAGAGGATAAAACCTATACTCGCCCTACGTGAACTCTGGAAGGTAAAAGAAAAAGAAAAAGATGTTGATATTGATATTGTTCCAACCTTGCCAGTCCTAGTGGTGTTTTAGACCTTGTCAGTCCTAGACTTGAGAGTGATGATGCCATTTTGAATGATAAAACTTTGCTTGTGCATGGCTCATTTGTTGATGACACTGATGTTATGGAGAATAAACATGAAAGTGAGAATGATACATCTGTTTGCTGCTTGAGTGTGCTGAAAAATAATGACAAAGAGAATTGCATTACATAGATAGTTAGCTCCCCAATTAATGAGGTCGAACTTGAGCTGGGAAAGGAAAATGCTTTACCTTAATGTCTAATGAATGTGTAGTTATGGAGAAAGTAATTTTGGGGTGGAGTAATAAAATGGTGGAAGTCAGAAACTGTGGCAATTTTAGGAGATACCACCCACTGAGAAGGATGCTTTGTCTGAGGAAAACAATTTAGATGAAAAAACAAGCAAAAGAAAGTAAGCAGGTTGGGATGGTGGAAGAATTGTGAAATGGAGAAAAAGAACAAAAATTGGTTAATGCATAGGAGAATAAGAATGAGGTCTCCAATGTTACTGTTGGAAAGAAATTAACTGCTATGAGAGATATTATTGTCAATGGGAAAGATCTGCATGAGGTTCTTATCACTTTCATGGATTTAGAACAATATAACTCTTTGATACACCAAAAGAGACATTTTTCTCTAGCAGATTCAAACTCTAAAATTACAAATGATTATACGGATGAAGATTTTTGGGATCAAGGTTTTGAAGCTAGTGAAACAAAAATAACACTTACTGGTAATAGGGCTTACCGCCCTTTGAATATCAGTTCTTTAAATCAAGCCATTGATGATTATTCTACGGGATATATTTCATATTATGATCTTCCCGAAGCTAAAATCTTTGAGGAGAAAAAAGTACAAGCTCTTCATAGGTGAAGTTTTTCAGGAGATTACATCGCATGTAGGAGGGTTACTAGATCTATGTCCAGGTCTTCTAGAACACATTGACTGTGATGGTGTGATAAAACCCCAAATGCTATAGCTAAGGCCTTATTTGCTTTCATCTTTTGTAAAGGAGTAGTGCTCCTTATTTGTTTTCATGCTTTACTTTTATGTTTTCTTTTGTACAATCGTTCAACTTTTGAAAATTAATAAAATAGGTTGGGAAACATAAAAAAAATAAATTCCTTGTTACAAGCACCTTGCACCTACAATCTGGTTGGTCATAGATTCGAGTCACTTGGAAGGCAGTTGGGGAACCAACCAGTATCCTCATTTATTAAAGAAAAAAAATTCCAATTACATGTTTACCATGCTAACACCTTACGAAAAGAACGGTAGCCCCTTAGGATTCTCTCTAGAATTTTCTCCACTTCCTACCCTTACCCTACGCTGCCCAACCCCCCTCCATTATAGCCACCAAAACTATCAGTAGGATGGTCTTTTACAATGGTTGCTTGTGGTTTCCCTGAACATCTATCTATACAAGATCATTATCCATCAAAGAAAGAATTTACAGACTTACATGGTGAGGTATATGGGACACACACAACCTATCGAGACAAAAAGTATATCGAGTTCATTAGGGATAAAACCATGGCCATGTCTGTTCATTATCAATACATAGTGGTGGATAAATGTTTTGATGGTTGCCCGCATATTCATAGTATACATTCAAAGTTTTTAGCCTTTACTTTGAAAAGGGCTTTCAACGTATGGATTATAAATTTAAAATACATATTGATTAAGCTTTCCAGCCAAGAAGATTTCTTGCGCATATTGACAAAACAATTTAAGTGGACTCCTAAGTTTGATCCCAAGATTAATTCTTTAGTTGTACTAATCAGGATAAGCAAGCCTACCTAAGTTATCCGTGCATTTTTTTAATAAGATACGACATTGCTTCTATGTTACGACCAAAAACACTCGTCCTAATATGGCAAGAATCAATATTTAACTCGATCTGCTATATCCAAGAGAGGAAGAAATTTATATTGGATGTCAAGATCATGTGATATTATAGAAGGTGATACATTAAAAACTTCTATGGTAGTATACGAAGTGTTGTCACTTAAGACACAACATTGACCAATGTTTCAATAAGGAATATAGAAAGAAGATTGGTATTAATGATAAAAATAAACAGGCTACAAATATAGTGGAAAAAAGGCAGAGAATGATAAAGGAAAAAGGACAATTCATGCTGCTAAGTCAAAATTAGTTTAGGTTGAGAAGTCTAATTATGTCGATAATGGAGAAAGAACTTTAAAAATTAATGATACGGTAGAATATTGACATTCCAAAGGTAAATAAATTTAGACATAATGAATCTCATGATCCTAGGATTAGTTTGGAAGACCTGAATTATGATCAAATCCATGATGTTGATCAACACATTCGTGGCTAGGAGGAGATTTTGATGTAAAGAAATAGGACAACCTCTGTTCATCATAAGGAATCTATGGATTTAATTACAATGTCAGATAAGATTTTGGCTAAGGTTAGAAGTAAAAGCCCTAAATTAAAACTTAACCCTAACCCTAACACTAACACTCCTTAATTGGAAGCTAATTCAAATTCTAACATTGTGAATTTAATGAAGAAGCTGAATAGGAAATTGGGGAGGAAGTGGAGAAGCAAGATCACATCCAAGGAATATACTACGAGACCCTTGATCCTATTTCTTGGGCGATTCAAATTTTTGAATAAGCTAGAGTAGATACCACGTATCGATGAAGCACATCTTATGATTTGATGGCATGACAATATTTAACAAGCAAACGCCAAAATCAGGAAAAAAACCAAGTGATGCCTAGATAAATTCAGATGAGAAGTAGCAAGAGATCAACTTTAGAGGTACTTGCCCTACCACATGTGTGACTTGGAATATATGGGGCATAGGGAATAATAGATCATAAATTATGTTGAAAAGAGTTTGCAAAAAGAGAAAGACGATAGCGTTTGCTATACTTAAGCCAAAGATTGCATTGGATACTAGAATGGGGACATCCAAGTTAGGTTTTCCTAATGCAACATCTAATCCTACTGCCCAAGTTTAGATCCTTTGGAAAGAAAATGTGAATGTAGATATTCTTGTCAATAATGATCTATTCATTCATCTTAGAATCACTTTAAACCTATTTTCTCAAAGAATAGTGTTGTAGGATGCATTAAGGCAGGCTAATCATGGAGATTATCCTTGATTAGTGGCTAGTGATTTTAACATTATTCTATATGCCATGAGAAGCAAGGTGGTGGAACACTTAAGCTTAGGTCCATGGAGGAGTTTGCAAATATGATTCTAGACTACTCTTTAGAGGATGCTGGATATGAGGGTACTACATTTACATGGTCTGGCAACAGAATTTTTCAAAGGTTACACATAGTGCTTATTTCATCAAGCTGGATGGATGTGTTCCCAATTTCTCAAGTGAAATATCTATCTAAAGGTTTTTCTCATCATGTTTTATTTTTAGTTCATTTAGAGAGCTCTCCAGAATCATCTCCTACCCTTTGTAGATTTATTTATGGATATGTGAGACACTATTCCTGGATATGGTTAAGTTAGTTTGGGGAATTTACATATCTGCTAGGGTAATGATTAATTTCCAACAGAAGCTCTATAAATTGAAACAACATCTTGAGTAGTGGAGTAAATCTATCTTTGGGAACATTTTTAATAGAGTCAAAGAAGTGGAAGATGATCTTCTGTCTAAGGAGGGCATCTTTGATGAGGATCCTTCTAATGTAAGTCTTATTGCACTAAATAAGAGCCAAGCTATCCTTACTCTGGTATTGAGTTTTGAAGAAGATTGTTGGAGGTAAAAGGCAGCATAAAGATGGTTGAAAGAAGGGGAGAAGATTACTATATATTTTTATTCATTTGTTAAGAAAAAAAGAGAGAAGGCTATGGTGTACTCTATTGAGGATAATGGAATTACTATTACGAAGCCACAACTTTTAAGATTTTTGGAAGTTTGTTTACTAGTGAAGAAGCCTCTTTTACTATTTATGATTTATAAGATAATCCTAAACTACTTAAGAGAAGGATACCACATACTTATGTCTTGCACCAGATTTGGAGGAGGTAATGAAAGTAGAAGTTAGCATCGGCCCTGACACTGTTGCTGGACCTGATGGAAACTTAGCTTTTTTTTCCAACACTGTAGGGAGATTATTGCAGATGACTTGCTAAAGACGTTTGGATTTTTTTCATGGGAACTGGATAACTTGTAGCTTCACAACTACATCAACTGTCTTGATACCTAAGATAGACTCTCTAAAATAGTGGTATGAGTTACACCTATTAGCCTTTGTAATGTAATCAGCAAAATAATGTCTAAACTACTGTACAACATACTGGCTTCACTTTGTGGCAGACAGATTGATATGTGACAACATCTTTCTTGCACAATAGTTAACTCATGTTATAGACAATAAGTGGATTGATGGAAATATACTCATGAAGCTGGATATGACTAAATCTTATGACAGTATTCAATAGAGCTTCCTCTGTGTTGTATTGAAGTGCTTTAGTTTTTGTAATTAATGGATTAAGCTTACTAGACACTCTGTGGAAAATTCATGGTTTTTAGTTTTGATAAAATTGAATGTTGCTACATTATTTAAATCATTCAGGGGATTGAGGTAGGGTGATCTACTGTCACTTGCTTTGGTCAGTTTAGCTTCTGAGCTATTATATAGAGGCTTACAGAAGTTATTTATGCAGAATGCTAGTCTGTAATATTGATCAAGAAGAGGTGTGCTGGTATCCAACCTAGCTTATGTTGATGATATAGTCATATTCTCCACTGCTAATGAGAAAGAGGTGCAAAAGCTCATGCAGTTACTTCAGGTTTATGAATAGGCATCAGGGTAGTTAATTAACAAAGTTAAAAGTGCTATAATACTGGAAAAAATATCTCTTAGCAAAGGACACAAAAGATGTTACAAACCACTGGATTCAGTGTAAAAAAACTTCCTTTAACATATTTGGGATAACCATGATACAAAGGCAGAAAAAATGTGTTTTTATTTGAAGGGATTATGGAGAAAATTAGGAATATGATAGTTGAATGGGAGAAGAAATTCCTTGCTCATGGTTGCAAGCTAGTACTAATTAAAAGTGTACTTAGCTCTATGCCACTGCACATCCAACAAGTGATAGCTGCACCTAAAGGAGTATAATAAAAAATTAGAAGACTATTTTCCAGATTCTTTTAGGGATCTACTTTTGAAATAAGATTCATTGGAGAATTATTATCTGATCAATGGGGGGGACTCGGTACAAAAACTTTAGAAGATACTGGTAAAGCATTTGCATCTCAACTATGTTGGCAATTTAGAAGTTTTGACTCATTATGGAGTAGGATTATAAGATTTAAATATTGTTCGATTGATCATTTGAGCCAGGCTAAGTGTGCAACTAATCACTCACTAATATGGAAAATGATGTGTAGGATTAGGGAAGAAGCAAAATAATATATAGTTTGGAGATTGTGCAGAGGGAAGTTAGCTTTATGGTTTGACAACTGGTTGGGTTGAGGACCTTTATATTAGATGTTGAATCTTCCAAATTATGATCAGAGGTTGTTGAAAGACCTATGGCAGAAGAATAACTAGAACTCATATTGTATTAATGGTAGCTTACCATTTAATGTGCTTAAGGAGTTTTAACAAATCTCCCTTTATGATACATTGTATGATTTACCAGTGTGGAAGTTATCCTCTAATGGTGTTTTTACAATGAAGTTTTCCTAGGAGAATGTAAGTAGAGGAAAGACCTGATGCCAATAGGAAAATATTTTTGGACCTTTGTGCTGACTCCTACTTGTTCCATTTTTTTGTGGAGGCTTGGGAAGAATATTTTACCTATTGATTTTAAAACGCAGGCAAGGGGTTTTAAGCTGACATCCATGTGTCACTGCTGCAGATCAGGACCTAACATTGGCTAATCTTATTTTGGACTTCTTTGCCTTAGTCTTTCACATGTCGCTTCATTTTACTCATGAAGTTGATATTCTTTTGCATTTTTAGTTCTTTTCTAAGGAGCTTGGAGATCAAAATCATGGCAGAAGGATTATAGCATTGATGATCTTATGGAATTTATGGCTTGCCAAAAATAATGTTAAGCATAGAAATATGAGAGTTAATCATTAGCTTGTGATTCATGATATCCTGCAACACTTATATGGAGCCAACAATCAGAAGCTTTTAGGATATTATTTTTGGAAAGGTAATTTAGAGGTGGCACTTAGATAGGGTTTCAACACTTATCAAAAGCCTAAAAAATAAGTTAAATTGGTAAGATAGGTTAGACCACAAACTAGTTGGATAAATTTAAACTGTGATGGCTCTAGCAAGGACAATCTAGGAGGTGCAGGAGATGGAAGCATTATAAGTGATTGCAATGGTGCTCCAATAGCAGCATATTACTATTTCATAGGCGAGGCCATGAATACATAGGTAAAATTATAAGATGTTGTGGAAGGATCGAAAGTTTGCTATAGTAGGGGTTTAATAAGGTAAGGATAGAACTTGATGCACGGATTATAATCCATTTGCTGAAGGGTTAAGGAAGAGATCATTGAAATAACCAGAAGTTGTTGAATAAATTTCTGTTTTATAACTAAAGGATGCAGTTGCTTATCACACAAATTATGTGGGAAGAAAATCAAATAACTAATTAGCTTGAAAATTATAATTTCTTCTCATAGCTCAGCAACTTGGATTCCTGCAGATCTTCTTAAAGAACTCAGAGGGTACATTATGCTAGATTATTGGAATTTTCCTTGCTTCCGTTTTACATGATTTTTTGAGTAGTACTATATTTCTAACTTATATATTCAACTTTTACATTCCTTGTATTCTCTTTGCGCATCTTGATAAACACAATTCCTAGTTACATGACTTCACAATGGAGTTAAAAATTCATTTTCTAACTTCCATCCAGTTTTAGCAAAGGACTTCCAAGTCAAGAATCATGCATAACATAGAAGATTCATTTATTTATCTAGATAGGTGATAAATTCTTTGTTGGCCATTGGTTAATCTTCATACATGAAAATATTACACCTAAAACATTCCTCTGGTGATCTTATAATCGAAAAATAAATCAAAGTGCAATATTTCATGCATAATATTACCATGGCACCTGAAGTTTAATAACTAATTCAAGTATTACTATAATGAGGAAAGTTTAAACTCAACAATGATGTTTCCAGTTTGGAATTTCCAGATAGGATGTTTAGTTCTCTAACAAGCACCTGTAAAATTGGACTAGTATCACAACACACCAAGACCTATAGAACAAAGCATCCTCCTTACAAGTCTCCATTGTATGCACAAGTCTTACAAAATTCACCAATGTCCTATCTCAATCAATCCTCGACTTAAAATATTTTTAAGATCAAAGAAGCACATTCCATGATTACCATCATATATGCGACCATGCCCTGTAGTTATGTATGGTCTAAAAACTTCATCTAATTTATTAATACAAAATTTATGATCAAGAATTTATTGGGTTGCAAAATCACGGGACTAAATGTAGTGAAAATTTAAAATTTAAAACATGCTTAAACAATTTACAACATGTAGTCCCAGATTAATGCAACTAATTGTTTCACACCTGGATATTTTATTTAATTTAAGATAAAAGTTTCATAAATATGCCTTTACAAGAACTTTTACTGATGTAGGGTGTTAAACAATTCAAATTGCTATCATCCTCACTAGCTCTTTGTAGGGATTTTGAAACTGATTTGAATGTTGGCCTTAGATTAGAAACTTGATTTGCTTGGGGGATCCACATATCTTCCCTTTAATAGTATCTGCATGACAAGCAAGACCATAATTTAATATCTCTATTAGAAGATATTAAATTTTTATTTTTAATCTAGAATTTGGGAATTAAATATTGATTCTTAATCAACTAGTGCTTAGAAGAATCAAGTTAGTATCAAAAGGGTAGAACCTTTTGATGAAATGAATAATTTCTTTAAGAAGAAAAGACTAAATGAGAGAGAAACAAGGGGAGTGGTGATAGGGGAACCGAAAACTCTAAGAAAAATCAACACAAATTTCGTGCACCACCTTGTACAAATATATACAAGACTGTTCAATCCTAAACCAATTAGGATTTGGTCCATTTTCTTGCTTATCTCTATCTCTTTCCTTCTTATCTTTATTCATTTCCATCAAAATAAAGAGTCTTGACTTCTTTTTATAAGACATAAAGTATTAATTAATTTCCATCAAAGACAAGGAGTCTTTTAATTGCCCAATTAAAGACTTTTAAGGAGTTTCTCCTAAGAGCCCGTTAACTTTGGGCTTGGACCTTAACTAATCACCATCAATTAATTCAAGCCCAACTTAATTAATTGATCCAATAAATTAATTAATTGATTCCACATGGCCACCTAATTAAATTAAGCCAATTTAAAAATTGGGATTATTAAAAAATTAATTTAACTCTTAAATTAATTTGAAGCCCATTAATTAAATGATCCAATCAATTAATTAATTTACTCCTAAAGAGCCCTAATCTTTATTAGGTCCAATCAAATAATCCTATCACATAATTGAATGAATTAATTTAACTCTATAAAATTAATTATAGCTCGAAGTTAATTAAAATCTCCATTAATTAAATTGATCCAACTCCTTGAATAATATTCTAGACATAAGTGATCTATCTCGTTTTGTGTGTGACCCAATAGGTTCACAAGTAAGCTAACAGTAGCTTGCAACTATTGAAACTTAGTGAATATATAAAAATATATTCTGATTAACTAATCCAATTACTCAATCCATCTTAGGGTTAACTTTTTAATTCCAAAAACCTCACAAGTTAAGGAAAGTACCTAGTAGTACATCTTGACTACCTAGTCTTAGGTGAATTAGCAAGCGAACCTATTTCTATTACGACTACCTTGCAAGTCTAATCATTCCTTCAACTACTCTCCCGATTAAATTTAAGGCATGGATTATTAGTTGAAACTCTAATTAACTTAATATTTATGATTCTTTTCCCAGTTAGATTGACTTATGATGAATCATTGAAAAACCCTCATCTAATAGTCATCCTGCTTTGGCAAAAGACTTCTGAGTCAAAGACCGTGGATTGCATAGGAGATTCACCTATTCTATAGATAGGTGATGGATCATTTGTTGGCCACTAATTAACCTCCATATACGAATATCATAAACCTAACATAAACCCCCTGTGATTGTCATGTAATCTGGAAATACATCAAAATGCATGATGTCTTACATATGGCACTATGGTGTCTCAAGTTAAAGGACTAATTCATGCACTATTATAACTTGGGCTTTCGATCATGCATCATGTGCGTGAGTCTATATGGGCTTATCGATGTCCCATCTCAATAAATCTTTGAGTCAAAACTTATTTAAGACCAAAGTCATAGAGTTATAATTCATGATCGCCATCATATGTGTGACTATCCCTGAGCTATGTATGGTCTAGGGACTTTATCTAATTGCTTAAGTGCAATTGATGAAAAGAAGTGTCAGTTTTATTAATATATTTTGAATAAGATTATCTATTGCAAGAGTATAAAAATGGCCAGTAATTGACATACCGAACACTACTCTAATTAGTGGATTTTCTACATTTTTTCTGCTGAGGCAACTCTTTCCACTATATTAGTCATCTCTACTAATGATTGCTAAAATCAAAAGTATCACTTCATTATGTGCTTGGATCTATGATGAGATTTTGGCTCTTTTGCTTGTGCAATTATCCTGTTGTTATCACAGTAGACATATACTAGATTAACAATAGACAAAACTACTTCCAACCCTTTTGAAAAAGTTCCTTTTCCAAACACCTTCCTTCGCAACATTGCATGCAATGGTGTATTCAACCTCGCTAGTGGAATCCATGGTCATGTCAAGTTTGGAACTCCTTCTAATTGACCGCCAACTATTTAGGACCAACACAATTCTTGAGATAGATTTCAAGTTTTCTACTTTGGTCTAAAAGCTAGATGCAACATCCCAACTTCACTTCTCCATAACCATACCTTAAGATATCTTCAATGCTTCATAAGCACCTAAAGATCTTCTCTACGACTTTCAATACTTTTCACACGAAATAGACTAATATCTACTAATGACATTTAGAGCATTTTTTATATCACATCTCGTACATATATTTGCATACACTATGATTCTTCAGAGGATATATAAAGTATGTGAGTCATTCTTTTCTCTTTCTTCCAAAAGTCTTTGGGGACATAGATTTTGAAAAAGAAAAACTATGACTCATAAGCATAAATCTCCTCTTAGACTCCTCCATGCTAAACCCATTTAGTATCTACGTACGTGGATTTAGGATTGTCCAAGCATCTTTTTTTATCCTTTTAAACCTAAATCGCCAATCTCTAAGATATTTTCCCAAAATCCCACATAGATAACTTAGTAGATAACAAGTTTTAGTTGACTATAACATTCCTACACCATCACTATGAGTAGTGCTGCAGAATTACTTCTTTTCTTTCACTCCAAGTTGGATAACGATCGAAAATTGGGCTGTTGCGTGCAACACAATAAGTCATTAGGGGGGCTGTGTTGTCCCAATGAAAATCCTCCAACGTTCAAGTCAGAACCAGAGAGAATCCAAAAAAGTATACTTAAAAGTGTTTAGTAAAAAAATAAATTACATACCTCGTTCAAATGGATGAATAATTATTTATAAAGATTTCTGATGGGCTCAAGCCCACCAGGCCTATTGGGTTTTTTTCCCATTCCATTGCTTTCTTAGAAATTAGGCCTTTTTGAGTTAAACTTTCTCATGTTGGGCCTAAGTTGCACACCATCATAAGCCCCCCACTCTCGATTGAGATTCGTTGACAGTATTTCTAGTTGAATTAGATGATGTCTTACGCAATTAGGCTTAAGTTCTATTGAATTGGGCTTTAACTTTTCTTATAAGTAGAGTGGTTCATATTTGATAAATTTGGAGTTCCCTACAATCAAGACCGAATTGCAATATTTCTCTTTCTAGAGCTTATCCTCAAATGGGTTCTCAAGACGAGTCCTAATCTTACTCTTCCCTACTTATTTGGTTTCCCTACTTCTCTCTCTTCTTCTCTTTCTTTTGTTTTGGCCAAGTGTTTCTCTTTAGCATTCCATCAAACACGTTGAGTCCATTAAACACATTAAAGGTGAGTCAGAAAAAAATTATAAACCCTCAAGGATTTAGAGCCATCCATAGAATCAATCTAACATGCGTGGTAAGAAAAGGCTCATTTCACTTGGGATTTCTTGCCCTCAGTTGATATTCCTTCGAGCAGTGAGATAGGAGTGTTCCTTGTATCACCGACATCAAACTCCACTGGGCTTTATGATCTATCGTTGGCGGCCTTTCATGCTCAAGCTGGGTTTTATAACCTATTGTCGGCAGCCTCCCATGCTAAGTTTCATGATTTATCCTCTATATCACTGACAACAAACTCTGCTGGGTTCCACAATCTGTTCTCTGTGTTGCCAATGATGAACCTTAGTGGCTCCCATGGCCTACCGTCGGTCAAGTCGAGCAAGATAGAGGTAATGGCAGCTTGAGCGACGAACTCTGTTGATCTCCATGATTCATCATCAACTAGCTTGAGAATGATGGTGATGGTGGAAACTTGAGCGA